>JAABUG020119854.1:0-26481 GCA_011319215.2 Scortechinia acanthostroma
AGCTCTTCTGATCATGCGTATGATCCAAAGACTTCATGGCTTCCCAAACTTCCCAAAACTCGAATCTTAGTGTGGGCTGAAAGAGTGCAAGTTTCTCAAGCTTTCTAATAGCCGAGTCCTGAGCCGAGTCCTGTCTTGTCAGTTCACGATTAGACATCTGGGCGCTGTTTCTTCGCGAAGAAGACTCATCAGGATCATTCAGAGCGTAGACCCAGACAATGTCGTCGTCGATTTCGCTGTTGTTGCTGTCTGATTCACTGCAGTCGCCGGTTCTCTTGTAACCAATGTCTCTGAGGTACAGGCGTTTGGCCTCTTCTTCCTCAAAAGCGAGTTCGTACCATCGTCGGAGTTTGGTGACGGTCAAGGAACAGTCCATAGGGTCCTCGTCTCGCTCTTCGCCGCTTATTGTCAGCAGATCACATCCGACTCTTTCGACTAGGACCTCTGCGTCTTCGGGGTTGTACTCGTATTCACTGACGACCTCATCTTTCATCAAGGAGAGATCAGTGTCTGGGTCTAAACCAGGGAAAAGAAGGGCCATGTCGGATGGTAATAGCAGTTTGACAAACTCGCGGGCCGAAGTTCGAGCCACTTCTGCGCAAAGCGTATTGCTTTCGCAGATTGGTACAATCAGGTCGAAGACATGAGCATCGCTTGTACCTCCCATGACAGCGTTCATCTCCGGGTACGACCATCGGCCTTGAACAAATTGAGAGAGCTTCACGATCAGTCGCCGCTCAGACTCGATCTGCAAGCCGGATCTATGAGTCTGGACAAAGAGTAGCGGCCGATGCACCAAGCTCCTTGCTGGGGCGAGTTCAGAACATACTGCGCAACGATAATTCCCAGAACTCAGAATGTGATCCTCATAGAAAGCTGCAATACGGCAATAGAAGACGGCATCGTCTGCCTCGTTCTTGGCAACTCCAGGAAGAGCAGGGCCCGACCAAGTAGAGGAGAATGCTGAACAGCTTAGCTGACCACGTCTCGGGGCGCCACTGAGCTGCAGACTTGGTCTTCCAACAAACATGGTAGCTCCAATCTTGAAGGGCTGAGCAGCAGGGCTCCCGAGAGTCTGGATTGATGGGCTTATCAGGCAAATGGTGCTTCCAGAATGATTTTCGTCTCTTGTGGTATTTACTCGAAAGCTTCGTTGCGATGTCACACTCCGGCATTGTGGTAAACTCGATCTCTCCGCGGGCTGGAAGTTGTCCAGAGCCTTTGGCTTGATGCTTCCGTCTCTAATGGCCTCAATGTACGTCTGCATCATATTTGTCGCTGCTCTGTGACATTCTCCTTCCGAAGAACAGATTGGAACTGCGAGTGAGCAGATGTATGGTCTGTCGCTCATAACATCTCCGATACTCCAACCGATTTCGTCCCTCCGGGTGATATGGTTTGTATGAGACGCCACAGTCGAGACTAGCTTGTGCATTTCCACAAAATCCGATAATTCAACATAGCCATATCGAGTAGCGCACAGCGGACGATGTACTAGCGCCTGGGCTGGACACTTTCCGCAGATTGTACACTCTTCTGTCACGCAGTTGAGTATTTCACCTTCGAAAGAGCGGCACAGGGACTGTATAGCCCGGAGGACGGGTGGTTCTTCAGACAGACCGGGTCGTGACAGCGAGGTGCTACTTGAGACGCTCGTTCTGAAAGAAGATTTGGAGGGACTGTTAGCAGGCGTGCTCGTGCTCGAAGACCCAAATACACGCTCTGAAATTTTCGCATTGAATCGAGCATTGTCCAGCTGGGGCGACGCCAAACTTGGCTTTCCAAAGAACACGCTGAACCAAATGGGTATCTCTTTGGACTCAATGGTGTATATTGATACGCCTGTGGAGGAATTGCGCGTATGTGTTGATCCGTTTTCCGTCTGAAATTGGAGCTGCTTTCTGGGACTTGGGCTCTTTTGTTTTGAAAACCTTCGAGGCTCGTATGCTGGAGAACTGGCATGTGGGAAGAAGTACATCTTGTTGATCTGTCAGACGATAAGAGGATGCATGACAGTCAGAGGTGTCAGTGTTGAAGCATTTCGAGAGAGATACTCTAGCGTTGGGCCTGAGGAATCAAGGACATTGTGAGTGAATGCTGAATGCTCAAGATTTCTAGAAGTAAAAAATGGTGGCAGTGAGTTTCTAGCATTTGATGCAAAGGCCCTATCCTCTCCTATTTTGCCGAACTTCTCATAAACTTGATTATATCCAAATATCTTCTGCTATTAGATGTGAAGGTACAGCTTCAGCAGCTCGATTTTAAGGAAATCTGACTTTCAATGCATATTTGCAGCCCCATTAAGGCAGTGGGAATGTCCTGTGAGCCGGTCTACACCAATGTACCCGGGGACTGGGCTAAGAGGACATCGACTAGCTGGGGACTCATCGATCAACTGGTTGTCCATGGCGACGAGTATCTGATGCTGAGAAGACCTCGGGACAGCACGCAGAAAGGGATGTAGTTCATCTCTATCTCAAGGCACCAGACCAGTGGAAGTAGTGTTTCCTACTCAATCTATAAAGGTACCTCTGATGAAAATATGAAATGAAACACCTTAAGACCGAAGAAAGCAGCGTCTAGAAGTTATTTTAGTACGCGCCAGTGGTATATTTGAGTTCTTCGGTACTCTAATAATAGCAAGGGCTGAGGCTTGAAAATCCATTAGAAAACCCAACCTCATAATGAGCATCCGCAACTTAAACAGCACCTACCACACTCAGCTGATGAGTCTGATAGATGCATAAATGAGTTAATATGGGCAGTAATAACAGTAATATTCAACGATCTTCTTTGTCGTCTCTTCGAATTGACGTTTGCGGTGAGAACTGGATCAATGGCACGTGACATCAAGGTCGCCCCTTTTGCGGCCGGAAAAGTTCCATGATGAAACCTCGCGGTGGTTCATGGTTCATGATAGACTGTTGTTCCTCTAACTTCGTGAATTCTATTTCTCCTTTCCTTTTATTAGCACTTGCCATTGATGCCTTCTACTTCATTTAAATCTCTTTAATTTTTTAATCGTCAACAATCAAGACGTGGCTGGGGTACGTGCCACCAGCTTCGATTTCTCAACGGTCCTTTACCAGGGCTTCCTCCTCGACTCATTTGCGGGCATATATCTAGATTTAATACCTTCATTGAGTTCTCTTCGTCGAGTTCGGGAACCTTGTCCGCGAATCTTCGCTGCATCCAAGATGCGCTTCTCCTACCTCTCATCTCCAGCTGTCCTAGTTCTATTACCAGCCATTTCGACAGCTGTCGCCGATCTTTCACCCAAAAATGCAGTCTCCACGGACCAGGGTCTCGCACCACGCGATTTTACGACTCCTGATCCGATTGTTCGAAGTATAGACGGGCTTGCCCCCAAGGCTACTCCCAAAGGGACGCTGGACGCCCCGTTCGATGGAAAAGATGGTCGACCTCACGCTGGTCCGTGGGTCGAAACGAATGCTGAGCGAGACCGCAAAAAGGCGGGTACTGTCAAAACTGCGGAGGGAGATGCGGGGCCTGAAACGAAACCGGCCGATCATCAACACTTGGGACCCGACGGGAAACCAATCCCTCATTCGAATGACGGTGTGATGGACGATCCGCATAGGACGGGTCCCAAGGAGGGGACTCGGGGCACGGAGGGCGGAGTGTCCGAAAAACTGAAGGTCACTACTGCAGCCGGAGAGAAGACACCTGATAGTCCAAAGGAAGCGCCTCCTCTGCCTCATAGTGAACAGCAGAAGCTGTCGACGTCGGAGAAGACCGAGGAGAGCAAAGAGGCAAAGGGCTCTACTGGCAAATCGAACCTAGGCGTGCTTGAGGTAGGGTGATTTGTTGATCGCGTCGACTTTTGTGTTTGACTCGATTGTGGCTGACTCAACGTTGTAGAAACCAGGTGACTTGCCAGACAAACCGCACGATATCCCTCTCCCTAAATCGCCAGCAACCGTGAACGATCATCCTCTTGGCCTTAACACCGATGGCACATCCTCGAAAACTGGGACGAATTCCGGACAACAGGTCGAAGGCTCAGCATTCCACTCACTTCTTTTCTCCTTTACGATGATCGTGGTCTCCGAGATTGGCGATAAGACTTTCCTGGTGGCTGCCCTCATGGCCATGCGACATCCACGCGTGCTTGTTTTCTCGGCGGCCTTCTCTGCGCTTATTGGCATGACAGTACTGTCGGCTATCCTGGGACATGCAGTGCCGACACTCATTCCCAAGTCTGTTACCAAATTTTTGGCAGCCGTGCTATTCATTGTCTTTGGGCTGAAGATGCTTAAGGAAGGCCGCGAGATGTCGCCGGATGAGGGTGTTGGCGAAGAAATGAAGGAAGTCGAGATGGAACTAGAGGAGAAGGAGCAAGAGCAACTGCGCATGAGCCGGCGCCGCTCCTCCGTGACGCTTCATTCTTTGGAAGCTGGCCGCCTTGGTGGACGTCGCAAGTCTCGCTCATCCGCCAATCGCTTCCCTTCGCCCCCTGAGAGTATTTCATCGTCTTCCTCGCGATCATCCTCGCCAGGACCTGGTCGCCGTTTCAGCGACATCTTGACTGGAATCAACAATCTTTTCTCGCTTCTCCTCAGCCCTGCATGGGTACAGACTTTCGTCATGACCTTCCTCGGCGAATGGGGTGATCGGAGTCAAATTGCGACCATTGCCATGGCTGCCGGACAGGATTACTGGTGGGTAACGGTTGGAGCGATCTCCGGCCATGGTATTTGCACTGCTGCGGCAGTCATTGGAGGTGCTGCTATTGCTGGCAAAGTCAGCATGCGGGTTGGTATGTAGACTTCTAATCTTCCCTGGCCATTTGAACAAAAGCTAACATTCTATGCAGTGACGCTTGGTGGTGCTACAGCATTCTTAATATTTGGAGTCATCTATTTCATAGAAGCCCTTTACTAGCTTCTGGGTGGTTCATTTAGCTCTCTTAGACTCAATCTTAGAATACAGGGTTGATTATCTCGTCGCAATTCCCCCTCGTGGGACAGTCAAGCTCGTAGTACTTTGTATGTCGATGCCTCGCTGTAATATAACGGATGAATCTCATGATCTCGATAAACCACTTGGAAATTGTGACCGTAGGACATACAGTGCACACTGATCTCACCAGTCCACGGTTAATGACTAAAAAATAATAATCGATCATCAGCGGTCGCTCATCACGAACGAATTCGCGACTTGGACAGCCTCCCGTCCGACTCCGAGCAAGCTCTCGAGGCCTCGACGGATCCTCGGTTAAGTATGATTTTTCTTTTTGCCTGAAATGAAACTCATCAGTCAGATATTGCTGCTGTATACGGCGATGTAGTCACGTGATCCACACTGACTTAGTGATAGAATGCTCCTACACCAATCTCTGTATAATAATAGCTTTAAGATAACCATATTAAGGTAGTTAGTAGTAGTAGATTCATATAATGTAACTTGGACTGCTTTATCATACTGTTTTTTCCACAGATATCCCAGGTCCCAGCTGGCGTCCATTCAATTTTGGGACCACATGGTCCGCCAAGTCGACGTGCCAACTGGCGAAGGGTTAGGGTTAGGGTCGCAGTTTCTGCCTCAGGCATCAATTGTATTACATAATGGCGCTTACCCTAGGTAACCCTACGGCACCCTAATTCTGGCTAACGCACTCCTTTCCCTTCCATCCTCCTCAGTTCATTGCGTACGTCGCACCTCTACAGCAGTTCCATCGAAAGACATCATTTCTCATCAAATCCATCCAACGAGAGACTTGTTTACTGCCTCATATCGCTCAATACGACCTTTCGAGTGGCTTAGAGGAGCTTCCGCCCCACTGACCGCCCGGAATCAGCTATGGCGCGTTCACGGTCGCGCTCAGCATTGTCAGCCCAGGGAGCTGTGGTCACTGGGAACGCAGGAGAAAATGCGCAAATGAAGCAGACCGTTCCAAATCCATCACAGCGACGAGTGACGAGAAGTCGAAGTCGCGAGGTCGAGTCTACGAGTCGTTCTGATGATGTTGGTGCTGCTGGTGCGCGCAGCAGGTGGGGGCAAAACAAAGGCAGAACGAGTAAGTTGAGTGGCTCCCCTAGCCTCAAAGCAGGGGTTGTCAATATCCTTGTATTTCCTACAGCATTCCTCTCTATCCTGAGTATTGAATCATGCAGAACTCAAAGCTTGATTCACCTTATTCGACTATTCAATTGAATGTTTCTTGGCTTCTTTTTTTGACTGATTCTACGCACATGCTCACCATTTTGTCACCGTCTCTGCCTCTACTGTTCTTGTCCTTCTCTATACATTACACTATATCCAGAGTCATGACTCTTATTTGCCTTTTGAAAAACAGGCCTCGATGTCGTCGTGGAAGAGCCACGTGCCCATTCGCCTCACAAATCTGTTCATGGCTATCCCAATCAAGTGATTCCGGAGTCGCTAGAGGATACAATGAACATCACCGGTACTACCTTCCTGCCTGAAGAGCCGGACACCAATCTGGATCCAGATATGATGATGGAGACACTTCCAGACCTTGAGCGAGCTGCCAAGAATGTCTTGGACTATCTCGTCCCCGGCTCAGCGGATCCCGTCAGTATCGTCAACGCAGCTAAGAAGCTCGCGGATCCGAATAGCACTCAAAGCAAACGACTCCGACATTCCGTGTCCAACCTGGCAGCTCAAGCCCAGTGGTTCGGTTCTCAGACGTACATTGACGTTAAGCATGTCAGTCAGCTACTCACATCGGCTCTGGAAAAGAAGAGCGTCCATGTAGGAAAAGATTGGAGTCCAGATCCCATTCTTCACCAGGCTAATTGTGCGCGTTTGGCACTTGAGGTGCTTCTGGCAAATGCTGGCACGGACTCTGCGAAACGAGCAATCAAAAACTTGGAGGACTTGTTTCCGCTGCCATTCATGAACGATGTCTCTGAGAGCCAGGGTGAGAGAGCTATTGGCGAGAGCTCTCTTCGCGAAGACACTTTTGATCTCGCTATGGAACTCCGCACACAATCTTTGATACTGAAACTGGAAGAGGATCAGTATAAGCTTGATTTTCTTCCCGAGCCTGCTATAAGGCGGCATTTTTTTGATGTTGATGCTTTCGAAGATGATTTCGACAGCAGTAACGCTCCACTGCTTGGTCTCAACATCGGTAGATTCCGAAGCTCTGGAGATTTCCCGCAGCGGTACAGACGTGCAGTTTCTGACCGGTATAACGAGATTCTTCTTCTTGTTTCAGAAGCCGGAGATGACTCTTTTGATATTAAAGAGTTGAAAAGCGCTTACCGCTGGCAAAGATTTGTTCTGCGGGCTGTTCAATGGTTACGAAATCGCCTTCAGGAAATCGCCCAAGGGCTGCAAGGGCTGCCAAGCGCACAGACAGTGCACAGGGAGTTTTTTGCCGACCCAGAACCCGTTGACCGCATAGGAAGTGCAACTGCCACTCCGCGCCCTAGTGTCACTCCCGCCGTTGAAAAAAGAGCACCGGTGACGGCTGCTCCTGATGATGGTCAGCAAGGATTAGCTCGAGCTCGGGCTGAAGAGCGGATGTCAGGCGCTCCTAAAGAAGACCGACCAGCTGCAGTGTCGACTGCTGAAAGTGGGGAGCGACGAAAGTCTTCAAAACCGTTCGTACCCGATTATCCTTTGAGCTTACCTCTCTTGCTAACCGCTTTCAAGGGCCTTCCTCAATCCCGCGTCAATTCAGCGCCTTATGCAGAGGCAGCAGCGCGCTTCAGAAACCCGGCGGCAGTCAGACGCTATTGCCCCAGTCATGCACGGCCAGAGCGCGCTGTCCGCCTCGAGTCCCCGTCGTCAGACTCTGCCCGCACCATCGCAATCCATCCGGGCAGCGCCGGAAGAGCGACTTGAGATACCTGCGTCTCCGGAAGGTTCTCCAACTCTGCTACCTGAGGACCCTTTAACTCTGGTACCTGAAGACCATTATCTCGGTGTCGATGATTCTCAGCTGAACATCGGCGATCATGTCGGTGCTGGACTGGAAAGATCGCATAGCCCTCCAGTTGTCAATAGGGTCACCCGCGAGCATCGTCGGGAGCCTTCCCATGACCATCGACCTCGTACACCGAGCAGAGTGTCCTTTGTTCCATCGAGCCAGGACATATTGCGAGCATTGGAAGACAACCGGAGTCCGGCACGGTCAGTGCAACGAGCTCGGGTAGACAGACGCCAGGCTTTCATTGATCGCCAGGATAACGCGGAACGCGTCTCTCCAATTAGTCAGGAGGCAGACCTCCTGAGTGCAAGGAGGAGACGTGAACCCCGTTCCGCCTCGGGAAAGCGAGCACGTCAAGAATCTGAGGACGAAGATGCGAGCAGCGATGACTTTTCGGACTACGGTCGTGCTCTTGACCCTACTCGCAAGCGTCAAGAAAAGGCAGAGCTGCAACGGAGAAAGCGCCAGAGGTTGGAGGAGCATGACGAGTCTGCCTCACAGTTACAGCAGGGCCTGCAAGCGAGTACCCAAAATAGGGAAGCGCAAGGCCGATCAGCTGTTGTCCGCCGGGTTGATACTCCACCCCAGACTCAAAGGTCACCGTCAAGACAATGGGCCAAAACGAGCGATTTTGGCTCCAATAGAACATATACGTCGTATCCGTCCAAAGGCAGACAGCGCTGGACGCCAGCCGAAGATGCCCGGCTGATCCGTTTGATTGGGGACTACGGTTGTAGATGGGCACTGATCTTGCGTCAGAACGACGCACAGGCAGCAGAAGATGGGGAGGTTCAGATCCAAGGACGTGATCAAGTACAGCTCAAGGATCGGGCCCGGAACCTCAAAATCGGTTTTCTTAGGTATGTCCCAGTTTGTCTCCTGGTTTCCTTTTCGCCCTCGCCTTTTCACCGAGACAGGCTTGCCTTGGGTACTTTCACTGACACTTAACACAGGGATGAAATTCCGCTTCCCAGGAACTTTGAAGAAGTAACTATGAAGGCTAGCGATTACGCCATGCTTGAGAAGAGAGGCATCAAGGTACCGAAAATTCAGCGAGGATCGGAAGAGCCATGAAACGATAGTCCATCTACATTCATCCCTTGTCGTCCGCCTGTTTTGAGTTAGCGTTTTGGCTTATTTTCTCTGGATGATTTTGGCTTCCTATGATACCCTCGATCCTAAATTATTGGTTACAGGTTAGAAAATTCTATATATTTAATGTGATATCTGTCTTTAATTTCTCAACGCATCGTTGAGACTGTGGATTGGATGGTGGGTTTCCAGAGCACCACCACGCAAAATCATAGCGAACGACATCCAGCATCGAATCGACCAGCGATTCACAACAGGACTTTGCAGGATCCAGCACAACCGGTGTCCTGTCTCAGATTCGTACCCAAATTAGCGCTTGCCCGAGTAGTCACGTCTATCCAGCCATCGCATCACCCAGTAAGCAGTAATATTCCAAAGCCATTCTCACATATTCACAATTCCACAGGATATTTGTTCATTGGTAGAGGCGGAGCATCAAGAGTGGTGAACGAGAGCCGGTATCACTTAGAACCAAGACATAACCAATGGGATGAAAACCATCACCATAACCGACCCAGCGGCCCCCACCGAGCGACTCAAGGTCGCAGCAGCACCAGCGCTCCCAGACGGCGAAGCCGACGGCGTGCTGGATGAGGCAGAAGCAGAGGCAGAAGAAGCGCCTGCCGACTTTGACGCAGCAACGGCTAGAGACGAGGACGCAGTGCCGGGGGACACATGCGCAACGCCAGGATGCTGCGTGAAGGTGGCGGAGGGTGCTGTCAGGATCTCAGCTGGGATGGTGGCTGTGGGGTTGGCGCTGTCCTTGGTGATGGTAGCCACGAGGGTCGGGTTGACGGTCAGCGAGGTCGAGCTGTTCTCCTCGAGGAGACTTGTGTCATACATGACTGTCCAGGCTTTGGAGCCGCCACCTGTCGCAGGTTAGCAGTCTGCTTGGTTACTTGGTATGCAAAGCAACAGTGTTTATGACACGTACAGTTGTCAACTGGATATCCTGGACATTGAGTATTGCACTGGTCATTCGACACTTTCGCGGAAGACGGGGGGAGACTGCTGCCGCAGTAACAGTCGGTTCCCTGGACGGCGTAGACGGCATTCGTGCACTTCTGTCCGCACATGCCGAGGCTATTGAACTGAGAGGTGAAGGCGAGGGTCAAATCTCCGGGGCTGTTGTAGCAAGCTGACGAATCCTTGGATGCGAGGACATGGGGAGTGAGGGATATAAGCGAGAGGAATGCGAGGTTGAGGATTTTTGGAGACATGTTGGTTCAGGGTTAGAAAAGAGTGGCTTCTTTAATTGTACGCGAAATGATGGAATGAACTGGTGAACCAAAGATCAAAGCAAAAAGAAAAGCAAGTGAGTGGGTTGGTTGATTAATGTTCAAACGAAGAGAGAGCAGGCAGCCGTTGTGGTTAAATACGGACTCATAGGGGCCGCCAGTACGGAGTACCAGGTTTCACTTTCTCCAGGTACCGAGTACGTAGATGTTAATGACTTGAGGCAAAAAATTGTCAGCAGTCAGCACCCTGAAACAGTAGCAGAATGCTGATCTGAGGATCCCTCGATTTCTCCAGGTTGCCGAGAGTTCGTTGGTTCGATCGACAGTTCCCAAACGCTTGGAGTGGCTCTGTGGCAGGGCGTTTCGACGATCCCTTGCGCTCCCCGGGCTGCATTTGCCATCGGTTTGGTTTTCTCAAGCCGCGTCGCTTATGGTGGTCGGGGTTTTAGCGTCAACGAATTTCGTTAGTCTGTGGTCCTGTTTCCCCTTGGTGATGTCAAGGATCGACAGACTATTGCTTTCTGAGACATCATTTCGGATTGTCTTGCAAAAGATCCGGGGTTATCATGAGGCTTGTGCAATTTTGGGTCCGAGGGAAGACCTGAGATAGGTCATAATGTCAATCTCTTTGAATTTGCTCTCGACAGTTTCTTTGCCGAAACGGATCGTGTTTATTCGACCAGATCTTTGAGATGCTGAAGGATGAGATGGAAACTTCATCGTCACGAGACGGCACCTGACCCTGATCACAAACGAAATCAACTATGCTCGTTTTCTTCCATTTCATCTTCCCCCAATTCATCTTTCAACTATCTTGCTCATCAATTCAATAACTCGTGATGATTACTAGGACGGTACATTACTCAATTTATGCTCAAGCTTTCGAAGCGTAGCTCCAAGCTTCAGCCGTGCGCCATTAACAAGGAATCTCTGTACCTGGCAGCTAATTCGCTGTCTCGGCAATCTACTGCCGTGGCCCTCATGAGGCGAGGTCAAATCTGGTAATTTCTAAACATGCCGGTGAGTCAAAATCTCCTGGACAGTTGACCTCCTAAATGTTTCTTTCCGTTCATCGCTCAATCAGATCAGTTTCGCTAAGATTCATCATCCCAGACCAACCACTTATGACCTTCCCGGTCGGGCAAAGCGATCCATCGGCAAGCGGCCTGACCCGCCATTATCTATCAACTGGCCTATGAAATAGACCTCTCACAATGGTGAAGATGCAAAGCCATGGAAGTGCATGCGGAGAAGGAGATCGCATTGATAACAGCTGCGGAGTACGGACTTGTACCGAGAGATAGGATATATGTCTTAAATAACGCTGCTCTGGCTTTCTCTCCTTTGCAGTGCAACTCTGCGATTCACACCAGAGTCTGGTCCTGGAAAACTGACGGAAATGCGGTCGATTGCTCACATCGTCCCGGCCCTCATAGGGTTCGGAATACCCTCGGCTATGTCACTCAGCATTCCTTCTCCGCAGCAGATCTTCAAGCCCTGGTCTGGCACCAACAACATCTGCCCTCTGGCACCCAAGGTCGAAGTGCCTGAAGATGGCCTGCTTTCTGCACTTCGATATGTCCAGAACGACTCCCTTCGGCTGCAACAGGTCGAGCGTCTCTCGAGAGCCGTCCAGGTTCCTACCACGGTCAATGACTACATGACGGACCCCTTTGACGAGGGATTCGCTCCCTTCGTTGAATTCCAAGAGCTCTTGGAAACTTTGTTTCCTCTAATGTAGGCTTACCCTCCTTATCAATTAGAGGGGGAGCTGCTAAAATGATATGTTCAGTCATTCGTATGCCTCGGTGGATCATATCAACAGACTCGGCCTGCTCTACACCCTCAATGGCACCGATGACTCACTCAAACCGATCCTATTCATGGCTCACCAAGACGTTGTACCGATCAATGATCCTTCTGACTGGACCTACCGACCTTTTGCCGGCCACTTCGATGGCGAATGGCTCTGGGGCCGAGGAGCTAGCGACTGCAAGAACGTCTTGATCGGCCTCCTGTCCGTCATCGAAGATCTGCTCCAGCAGAACTGGCAGCCGACACGCACCATTGTTCTCGCCTTCGGGTTCGACGAGGAATCCCATGGCTTCCTCGGTGCTGGCTCGCTCGCCCCAGCCCTAGAGAAAAAGTACGGCCCCGACAGCTTCGAGTTCATCCTGGACGAGGGCGGCATGGGACTGGAGACTCTGGGCGATGACGTGGTCTACGCGCTCCCAGGCGTAGGAGAGAAAGGCAGCATCGATATTGTGCTCTCTCTCGACGTCGCCGGCGGCCACAGCTCCATCCCACCCCCTCACACAGGGATCGGCATCATGGCCGAGATCATCTATGAGCTCGAGCGACAAGACCTCTTCGTCCCTGTCCTGACCGACGACCACCCCTCCCGCCGGATGCTCGAATGCCAGGCTCGCTACTCCCCCGATCACGTCGAACCCTGGCTGGCCTCCGGCCTCCAGTCATCCGACCACGTCGCCCTAGCCGAGAAACTCGCATCCTCCCGCGGCGACGCCTTCCGATACATCCTGCAAACCTCGCAGGCCGCCGACATCTTCAACGGCGGCATCAAATCCAACGCTCTGCCCGAGAAGATCTCCGCCCTCGTCAACTACCGCATCGCCCTCCATCAAACGCCAGAACTCATCAAGCAGCGCGCCATCAACATCATCGGCCCCATCGCCGACAAGCACAACCTGTCATGGACCGCCTTTCCAGAAACATCCGCCGCCGCCACCGCCGATAAACCAGCCGTGAATAATCATCTCACCCTGTCAACCCTCAGCACGCCTCTCGTCCCCGCTCCCGTGAGCCCTACCAACATCGACACCGACGCCGTCTGGGCTCGGTTCGCCGGTGTCGCGCGCACCTCCTTCGAGTCCGTCCCCAGCTTGAAGGGCAAGACGGTGGTGGTCAGCGGCGACATCATGACTGGAAACACCGACACCAGGTTCTACTGGGCCCTGTCGCGGAACATCTACCGCTGGAGTCCGTCTCGCAGGGGTGGTAGCCTGAACATCCATACGGTCGACGAGCGGGTGGCTATTGATGTGCATCTCGAGGCGATGGTTCTATATTACAGTATGTCGATCTCCCCGACACAGTGCTTATCCGTACTGACCTATGTAGATCTGATCCGTTCGTTTGACGCTTGGAACGACTCTGTCGAAGCCACCCACGATCTCTGAATCATTCCTCTCCGATGCGTCTTTTAGCCATGTCAGTCAATTGACGACACAACGACAGGAGGATAGAATGCATCCTACGCAGATAGAAAATGGGCCATTCCTCATTCCGAGATGGCAGTAATCGCTCACCAAGTCGGATTCTACTTTACTTGCAAGCAGCTTTTAGGAATGACAGCGGATCAGGTAGCATTTGTGACCATGCGACGGTCATGCATAACATGCTATATACGCGCACCTTGAACCTGACTGTGCTGAAGGTCAAGCAGCGGCCTTCGGCGACATATACTTGGTCTAAAGATGGTATAATAATAGACATATCCAAGCTATATCCAAAAACTCATACAGAAGAATAATCTGCTTGTGTCTCAGTCGAATTG
Source organism: Scortechinia acanthostroma (assembly GCA_011319215.2). NCBI lineage: Eukaryota > Fungi > Ascomycota > Sordariomycetes > Coronophorales > Scortechiniaceae > Scortechinia > Scortechinia acanthostroma. The sequence goes on from JAABUG020119854.1 coordinate 13,832, forward strand.
ACAGGCGAACGACAGACACGAGCTAGAGGGTATCAATGCTCATCAAAGACCCTGCTCCAGAAGTAGTAAGGCGAAAGCACCGCCCATCACCGGCCGCGCAATGAAGGTTATTCCGGGGTAACTAAGATGTCAGCAGCGCTCGCAATCAGAAAGTCAATAAGGAGAACTCACTTTCCGGTATCAGTGTCATAGAGGTCAGTAAGAGCGCGGTTGGTAGGCGTTACATTGATCCAAGTCGCAAGCAACTCAACGAACATGTCCCTTGTACTCGTCGAGGCAATCGCTGCTGCGAACATTTCCCAATCACCTACAAGGTCATGTCAGACAATGAACATTCTCTTGAATACAGAAACACAACGAAGGCGGGAAAAAGAAAAGGTATACGAAAGGGCAGAAACTCACCTTTAGTGTACGTGTGTCGGGTGTCCAGCGGTACCCCGTACTCGTGCTTCAACGTGGGGTAGAACTCGCTCTGCATATCATACACAGATTGGGGCACCAGGTGCAAGCCCAGCTCACGGTCGGTATAAAGGTTGTACAGAAGACCTGTTATCGATCAGCCATAAAATACCGCTGAAAGAAGAAGAGGAACAGAACTGACCGTGAGTGTCATTTGCGCCGTAGGACAATGTGGTATGCGGATGAGTCGCATCATGAGCAATACCCAGCACTTGCCACTTATCGATATAATCGTGGGCGATATCAGAGTAATTGGTAGCTGCATCGGCATTGTGGGTGAGCTTGCTAATGACTGACATGGCCTCAATACCAATCATCCCCTTCAGAGCCAGGTTGGTTTGATTGCTGTAGAGAAAGTTTAGAGCATGTCGAGAGTCCAATCTTGGGTCAGTACTTACGCCAAAGCGCCAGCAAAGTCGTCCGTTGATATCTGGTTCGCCGGGTAGAGAGCTTCGTCGACAAGATATGATGTCCACTGTTTCAACATGGTGTAGTGTTCCTTCAGATAGTCCGTGTTGGATGCCTTGAGTGCGTACGCGAGAGCCATGATTACCATATTTCCACATTCCTCGAGCGGCATTGGTTCATCATTGCCTTGAGGGTGGCCAGTAGCGTTGGGATAATGGCTTCCAATGTCATGCATCGACCATTTGTTAGGGTATTGCCCGGATTCTTGGAGCTCAAAAAGGGGCTTCAGGATAAGCTCGAGCAGTTCTGGATTGGTGTATAGGAATACTGGATGAGCAGGGAAAATGACGTCCACAGTGTTCACGTTGCCGTCTGAAGATATCTCCTTCATAAAAAGATATGGATTTTGCGGCGTGCCGCACAACTGAGTTGCAGCGAACGCTTGACGAGCACTTAGAGAGGTAATAGTCAAGTAGTCTTGACCAGCTGCTGCTATGGACTCCCGCGCGATCTTGTCGTCCAATGCCGAAGAGATCGCGTTTGCTGCTGAATAGTCGTGATGGAAGAACTCGAGCTGGAGCATAGCAAAAATCAGACCAGCGAGGGTATATATCAGATGACAAGAGCACTTACGGCAGCCAAGTCGTCGTTAAAATAGCTTGTCCACAAGGAGGGCTCTGCCCGAATGCCATTGGGGCTGCTGTATTGGATTGCTTCAGTTTGAGCCAGCCCAATAGTGAAAAGTGTGTCGACGGGGGACGATCTAACCGACCCCAGGTCAATTGCAAACCCGAAGACCGGCCAATTTGTGGAGATGGCACGGTAGTCCGAGTCGCTCGAGTCGCCCAAGGTTCCATTAGCGGCGAATGCACCCCGAACAACAACATCAGCCCCGGACTGGTGCGACATTTTGTCGCTATCATCAGTTGCCCAGTACCAGTTACCCCATTCTGCTTGATCACTGATTTCCGAGAAAAGCAGTTGGGTCTGACGATACACCTTGTGATAAGCAACCCCACGGTCTGTGACACCATACTCCCACTCCGCAATAGCAGTGCGGTCTCCAGACACCCACTCTAAGAGTTCGTTAACACAATAGAAACTTGCTGATCCTAGAGTTGTATCCAGACTCACCGGCAGAAATGTCAGAGTAGAGCTGTACGTCATGAGAGTCGCCGTCAATTGACGAAACCTCGACATAAACATAGGAGAATGTCAATGACTGCCTTCGTAAATCATTTGGCGTCATGGGAGACAAAAAGGTGACTTTCATCTCCACAGCATCTCCCACATGAAATGTGAAGATACTCTTCGTTGAGGTGTATTCATATGCAGTCTGATTGACAGTTGTCGTTCCAGGCAAACCCATCCACGTGTAGACAGCACCATCGACACGGATTAACCCAGCCCAGCCAGTGATCTGGCCCCTGGAACTTTTGTCAAAATTGAGCGTACATGTCACTAGAGGACGCTTACTGCCAAAAAGTCGGCCATTCGCCAGCTAGATAGCCACCGTTACCTCCATCACTTCCTGCAGTCTGCCATGTGCTCAAGTAAGGAGACTTTACTGCCAGGGGCAGCGCAGGAGGTCGTGCAGGAGAGAAAGTTGACGCCGCTCCTGCTAGAGAAGCCAGGAGGGCGATTAACACGCCGACAGGAAACAGTTGCATGGTGATAATGGTTACCGGACGATCAAGCAGGAAGCATGGGAGATTTTATGAAGACTCTGATCTGGAAGCTAAAGAAGAGATTAGCGATTTTGTCACGATAGGCAAAGATTGCCAATTGAGATTGTTCACTGGAATTCCAGGGCGATTTATAGCTGGGCAAGATCGACATACCAGACGTAAGGGAGAACTTTGACACGGAGAAATTCAGAACGGACTAGAGATCGGTCAGTCCAGCCACGGTCTAGAAGAGACCGAGGAATGGAAGCACGCATGATAGAACAGTTCCTGAAAGTCGTCTGACCTGTCAATGTCCGCATGGAGAGACACATGCGGCCTCCTCCTCATAGGGCCATGGGAAGGACATAATGGAACAAGGAAAGGGGGACGGGCAAGTATGTGGGGATGACCGGAGCATTTACCATGCAATGTGCAGATAATCAATCTTTCATTCCTCTTTCACAGTTTCCCCTCTCTGCTGTCGGGGACTGTCGGCCAGTGATTGAGGTATCGGCCGTCGATAGGCTGATAGCGAACGAAGCGAAAGGTGCACTAAGCTTAGGATCGTGCTTGTTCAGGAGATCCACCTGAGCATAGGGTAGCAAGCCTAACAAGACAAAGTATGAGCCCGGTATGAGACGAGATTATTGGCAGATCGTGGGTCAGAAGATGCTTACTGTCTAGAATGCAGGAGTAAGGACAGGCACTGTGAGTCAACACAAGATGGAGATAGAGTTAGGTCAAATCAAAGGAGTGACATTGGTCGGAGTTGGTAGTATAAGAGCTAATGAGTGAGGGGTGAGTACATAGTTGGACGAGTGCAAGTGCAGAAAAGAGGAGATAAGTGAGGAGAAAAAGGAAGCGTGCAGAGTATGTTGAAGCGAAGACAACAAGACAAGACGGGAAACTGCACAACATTTCCCAAATAGGAAAGTGACATGTAATACCGCATGGCACTCGCTTCAGATCGACCACCACCGCCATTTCCCTCGAGTAAACCATACATCTCGAAGTTGTCGAAGCATAAGTTGCACCATCTACAGCCATTTGCAGGGGAGTTATCATCTCGAGACTTGCAAATTGCCAGTGTGACCGAGATTTGTGATACCGTCATGTGAGAGGCCAGGAACATGGGAGGGGGAGAGCCTGCTCAGATTGATGGATACAGTTTCGGGGTGACCGTATTCTCTCCTGCCTGCAAGTTCCCATGGCCTCCACTCGACAGCAGCTAGACGGGGAACCCCGACATGGGAAATTAAAGAAGCTGATCACTCAAGGTTAAAAAGTCTTGAACAAGGAACAAGCCAACCGTCAGCCCTCAGGGAAAGTTGATAATGTGGGGTAAGCCCGCAAGATCGACAGACCGCAAGTCCTAAGTACCTATCGTTACATTGCCAGTTTCCTTAGTGTACTTTAATGATCCTCGCTCACAAGTGATCATATGCCCTCAACTTCTGCCGCTTTCACGAGACTACTACCTGCATGTTATTCTACTGGGTTTGCCGAGTGCCGAGTAGTTGGTCAAGTACTGTACGGAGTAACTGCGGAGAAAAAGGACCCTCATCTGGATCTAGTAAGTTAGGGTTCCACAGCATCCTATTCGACGCAGGTACAGTGTTCAGGAGTAGATACAACTACAGTACGGAGTACTGACTGATTCTGTTCGCCCTGAGCCCCCTTGCATCGTCCAAAGAGACTATCTGCGAAATACCACCATATGTATCTCAAATCTCAACCGCCAGCCTAAACCCATCATGGCCAAAGCGCAAACACGCAGATTCCTTACCCGAGAATTCAGTTCAATAGTGACATCGCACTGCCATCGGAATCTCCGTGGATGCAGGAGTAGGACTACAGGAGGTATCTCTGTTCTGATTGACCACACTCCGCGAAGATACCTCGCCTGCATTCATCACGGACGCTTCGCTATGCTATTTGGATGAGAGTGAGACTCTACATACCAAGGATCAGTGGAATGAGTGCTCAGTTCACTTGCAGACTTACTCTGTGCAGGTTTGCATACTAGTACTCTTTCTACCACCTGCCATTTTGGAAAGTCGAAGTGTCGCCTGCGGTAATTCCTCGATGTGATTTGGAACCGACCTCCTAGTTATGGCCTAATTAAGGCTTGGTTTGGCTAAGCCGCTAGAGGTCCGTTATTCTTCGCTTTCAGGATGTTTACAATGACGTAGTGTACCCCTGTTAAACGTGCATCAACCCCAGGAGAAAAGATTCCTGATCCATAAATCAACCAACGCCAAAAGGATATAACACCATTGCCGTGTCGTAAAACCAAGCAACTCATCACCCATAACTCATAACCCGAAATCGTTAAGCATGATAGAGACATCATCACCGTCCAGTAAGTGTCTTCGAGCTGCGCGCCAACTCGATACAGAACTCGCCCCAGTCGCTTCCTCCGGGCGACGGCAGGATCTCTTCGGCAATGGCCTCCTCAAGCCGCTCCCCATAACGCCGACGATACTCGGTCTTAACCTGTTCCAGGTGCCTCGGCTCCCAGTGCAAACGGACTAACCGGGAAATCAGGAGTTCGGACCGCTCCTTGCCCGAGCGAGTCTCGCGGAGAGCTTGGTGCAACAGCAGAGCATCACGCATGGGTCGGTTGATGGCCCCGTTGAGAATATGCGCCAGTGTTTCACCCTGTCATCAATCAAGTTAGCAAAATATCATGAGAAATAGTCGCAGAAGTAAAAGTGGAGACACGTACCACGAGATTCTGCGACTTGGAAATCATCGCACGGGCAAAGTTCTGGTTGTATATCTTCTCGTAAGCGCGGAGCACCTCCCGCAAGTGTGCGTCGCTCCGTCGTACAATAATGTAGATCATTGCGGTCTCGCCCCCGTGCCGTGACATCAGAGCCCCGTACAAGTCTCGAACGTCGCGCTGGACCAAGTCAGGATCGATGGGCTCACGCTCGCTCTGCCGTGTTTCCTCGAGGGCAAGCAGCACCGCGACTCGAAACTTGTCCGCCTTGAGCTCCGCTTTCATGCACTTTTCCAGGCTGTCCGAGTACCGCGAGTCACGGAAGCATTCCTTGATCTCGCGGATGTCGCTGTTGCTGCGACCCATCAGAGACTCAATGAGGAGTTCCCGCCGCGAGGTGCTGGACTGGTAGTAGCAATTGGCCCAGTATGCTTCAGACTCCCACCGGCCCAGGGCGGTTGCGTAGCATACTTTTCCGAACGCACTCGTGCCCAGCTTCAGCCGGATATGCTTGGCCATGTTGATGCCTTTGCCTTGTAGCTTCACGCGGCTCTTGTATTCGTTGCGCAAGTCTAGCATTTCCTCACTGGTTAAGTGAGGCAGCACACGAATGAGAGCCTTGGTATCAATATTGATGCTGTGCGACAAAGCCTCCTGCATGGCAACTGCGTCCGGACCGGGGTCATAAAATGTGACCTTCTTCCGGGCGCTGCTGGGTGAGATCAATACCACTGCCTGGTCTTGAGATTCCTGTCGGCCGTGACGAACGCGGCTGCTGTCGCGTTTAGCGCGTTCGGGCTTCAGCTCTTTGCGATCCCTTTCATCTCTGCGATCCCTATCATCCTTGGACTTCTTTCGCGAGTGTTTCTTCCTCCCGTCTGCGTCTGAGCTTCCGTCAAGTGGCTCAAAATCAGAGACGTCGCTGTCGTACCTGGAGGAGATCACAATCGGCGACGGCATAGGAGATATTGATTGATATGTGCCCTTATAAGGCTCGAGCAAGGGGCTGGCAGGTCGAAGATTCGGGTCAGCCCCCGCGACCGAAAGATTGTTCCCAGAGGAGACAGAATGACTTGCAGGGCGGCCAGTGGTTCGATTACCAGGCGTTATCTCGATAAATCGCTGTTCATTGTCCTGACGACTGGTCGCGGCCTGCTTTTGGAATTGCGGGACTGCGGAGTACTTGGCCCTCGTATGTTGGGGCTCGGCCGCGGGGGATTCACCCGGTTTGGAGAACTGGGGTGCCGTAGAGTACTTAAACGGCACTGCGCCATTCTTGGAGCCGTATTTCACATTTGGATCGATATGCGCGTATTGAAAAGGCGCGGGATTAGCATACACTCCATGCGTATTTGCATCGCTTGATAAAGCGCGCTGATGAGTCGGAGAGCTGACGGGCGGTGCATAAGGATTGGAGACGGAAAGCGGACGACCGTTGGCGTATGGATTCTGCTGCCCCGCATTTGCATATTGAGGCATTGGAAAGACAGGAGCAGTGGGCGCACCAGTCATCTCAGGGTAGGTCGACACAGGTTGTGGGAATGCTCCTGGGATCGATTGCGACTCGCCCTGTGACGACGGCGGCACGAACCCCGGTAGTTCGCACTCTGGAATGGGCGCCCAATTGGACTGCGGCGCCGACGACGTCGGAGTATAGCCAGGCTGGAATTGGCCATACTGCGTCGGCATGGCATACTGGAACTGTTCGGGTCTGGCATAGCTGGGATGATGACCGGAAATGTTCTCGTCGGAACCATGACGGGAACGAGGCGCATCCCGCTTGGCAGGAGGAGCGCCATTGAGCGCTCCAGACATAACTGGGCCATCTACACGAGTCGAGGACGCACGTGCTTGCTTTTTGTATCCGTAGTAATCACGCTCGAGATCGCTAGGGACATCGCCGTATGCCAGCGCCTCATCTCCCGAGTCTGAGTAAGAGTCATCCGAGTCGTACCTAACTGGTCGAAGGTTCGGTGACCGCGCATAGCCCTTTCTGTCATCGCGCTTTGCAGTCTTGCCTTCCCCCAAGTCCGATTGGTAATAGTGGTCGCGACGTCGCTCACTGCGCAGATATGTGTCCTTGCGATTATCCCGTTCTGACCCGGAGTCTGAGACATCATATCTAGAACGGCTTCGATGACTAGCCATCGAAGTGTTGCTGTCTCGGGGACCGCGAGATCTCGACCGCACATGGTCGTCCCTTGTATCGGTAACGAGATACTTTCTCTCCGAAGGCCTCGCAGCATCCTCCGCGACGGTAGAGGGTAATCGGGAGTCGCGAGATTTGGAACGGTCGCGGATGCGCCCGCTTGGAGACTTGGAACGGCCGCGCGACCGTGGGTCATTGACTTGCAGTGACATGGTTTCCAAAGATGCTGGGAGAACCCAATTATAACGTCGAGACAATCAGAAGCTCATAAGGGCAAAAACTAGCAACAGGACAGGGAACGACGAAGCAATGCGGTGGAAAATATAGGCGAAAGGAAACGAAGAGTCAAGGTCAACAAATCAGCGAAAGGAAATTAAGCAGACTAGAAATGTGGGAAAGAGAAGAAAGACCGGTCAGACGCTCAGAATCCATAAGCACTCGAGCGAACCGCTTCCTTTTGTCACTGGTCCAAGGCTGAATTCTACTGTGATCATCGGCGGTCGCGCCAAAGCTCAGCTGAACAGGTTGAAGCTAAGAATGGGGAGAAATCACACAAAAGCCCAAGGTGTCTCGACTATCCCGCGCTGGAATTCGCGGGGCTGGTTATCTACAATATTAATCGATAAGCATACTCTGCGTTGAGGGACAAGGAAAGAGAAGAACATCAAATTTCTTTCCCATTCCTGTACCTCAATCATGTCAAGAAAGAGCTTCGCACACTCATCTGGCCCTACTTGGAAGCTTGAGCCGCATACTTTTCCGAAGCTCAGCTGTGCTTCTTGTCTTCTGACGAAGGCACCAGGATGAGTGCAGTACCTTAGTATGCAGCAGATACAAAGGATATGATAGGATGCCTAGGATACCCCTCCAGTGGGAACGAATCAAAGTTTCCTCCAAATCGATTCAGCCCACAGTGCGCACCAATGACGGTGCCAGGCAATAGCCACTGTTGGAACTGAGTCAAACGACCCCTCTTCCAGTCTAGTGCCTCGTATCGTTATCTTACCTAGTACCTAAGGTACTTTACCTATCCTTCATGCTCAAGGGAGACTGATTGGTTTGCGGCGGGCGATGGAGTTCTGGGCAGGTTGGCCAAATTGAGCTTCTTTTTCAGCCTTGCCATCCACAGGACCGTCGGTGCGAAGTACTAGTAGTAGTATCTAAACTTGGTCCTGCGTCATAGAGTGAATTAATGGCACACTTCGTCTGAAGAGGGAGCCAAGAAGGCCTACCAGACCAGCGGCGACAGCAAGCAGCGTGCAGTTATGAAAGGGTAAAAAGATTAAGAGATCAGCTAGCCAAGCGTTATGAATGTCCTTTGCGAAAAAGGTGCGGAGAAGAGAAACTAGTTCTGATTCAAAAGGGAATCGGAATTACACCTTCTGGGAGGATTAACAACCAGATCTGGAAAGAAAAGAAACAAGCATGATGGCGCAATATGCTCGTGGTATTCGGTAAACCCCTCGTATTCGGAATCACAAGGTACCAGCTCATCAAAAGTGATATCACAGAAAACACGCAAGTGGTATAAAGAAAGTCAGAAATTGGCCGCAAATGGTAGAGCAGGAGAAAGTAATCGACAGTTTGGTTCTGTATCCAGATGAGCTACTGGGAATGCTGCTCGTCCCAATCTTGGGTCTCTGAACGAGTGATTCTGAGACGGAGACAATAGTCCGCTCCATCTCGAGGCTCAAACAGTTCAGTGAGCTAGGCAGAGATCACGCAAGATGTCCCAACCAATGACTTTGTCGAGAACCCGTAACGAACAGACAGGAAAGGAAAGAAAAATACATCTGCCAAGAAGAAAAGTGCACGTCAAATGAACACCTGATAGCAGTTCACAATTCAAATCACCAAATGGACGGAAGCAAGCGGATCGATGTGTTTGCCGAAACCTCAGGTCATTTTCCAACGGGGCGAAAAACCGAATGTCTGTTCAAAGGCTCGAAGCGGAGCTGCAAACTCCAACTTCCTACCGTGTTCTGCGGCCATCATTAAAAGGACCTTTTCGCCCACTGTAAATCTTTTGCATCGGCGAGGCGGAGATACCATTCCGGTTCAGACGGCTTGTCCTCCATCGCTCATACCAAACAACACGACTGGCTTCGCGGAGTTCAGAGCGCCAATCGCTGAAAACAGAGTCCTTGAGCTTCACGAAATCACAGTGTGCGGGATCGTACGGGTTAGCGAAACCCCAGGGAAATCTGCGACCAACTGGCTCGTCCCCAGCTTCGAGTGAGTGACGGTCGGGGGACAGAATCGAGAACGGAACATGTGGGAAGGCAGCTTGAGATCCTGAAGACTGGGTTGCCTCTTCGCTTCGCTGTGTCGGTGAGCTTGGACTCGGGGCCTCAGCTTTGCCCTCATCGGCAGGGTCTGAGTCCGCCTTGTGCTCCTCATTCGCGTTGCGCACGGCGTCAGCTCCCGCCTCGTCTTCGTCGGCGCTTTCTGAAGATGTATATTCATCCTGGTCCTCCAGAGTCAGAATTTCGAGAGGGTCAATGTTCGCCTTCTTTAAGCTCTGCCAAACGGCCTTTTTCAGATAGCTCATGTGCGCTGTGGTGATCGTGTCGGCCTTGCTGATGACGGGAACAACAGTCGTCTTTCCCAAGACAGTTCGTAGAACCTGAATATCGAGGAACTCATCCAAAATCCCAATCACCGGCGTATCGGTGGCTTTAGAAGTTCCCTGGGCGGCGCGTTCAGCGGCAGCGATATTCTCATCCAGACGCACGGGATCAAGAAGCAGGAAGGTGCAATGGATATGTGTATCCCGGAAGCCGGGGGACCGAATCACTTTCGTCTCCTCGTGCAAGGTGTCTTCGAATTTGCTCTCCAGGAAACCGGTGACACTACGCAGTTGAATGTCCACGATATTCTTCTCCAGCCCCTGAGAGTCCCACAGGGTCAGTCCCACACGCTCGCCGTCGATCTCGGTTTCAAGGTAGTGAGACGTGAAGCCTTCATTGGCAGGTGAGTGGCGCTCGTATGCTTCGACTTCTTCTGGAGTTCGAATGGGATGCTTGTGTGGCGGCATAGTTAATGATTTCCTGAGAAAGTTCAAGAATGAGGTCTTGCCCGAGTTGCGAGCACCGATAACAAGGATACTAGCCAGAATGTGAGCACATATTTCCGCAGCCACTTTCGCGCGATGTTGCTACTCACTTGTAGGGTGTCGGATCCTTGCGTCTCCGCATCCTGCGCGGGTTGTTGACCGTACTGACAGCACTGCTCGCATAGCTGTAACGTCCGCGGTGGGTCATACTCTCAGTACGCGCGTAAGGATCAACAGCCTCCGGCGAGGCACTCATTTGGCGAATGGCAAGGTGGTGATGAGAAGCAATTGCCTCGTTTGATTGAGTGGAAACGCTGTCGTGCTGTCCGTCGCCGCCGAAAGTCTCGATGACTGGCGTCGGTGCAAGATCGGGCAGTCGAGGAGGGACTTGCGGCATAGAGTCACGCTGACGGCGAAGCTCCTCCTCCTGCGCCTGAGTTCTTTTTTTGCTTCTGATTCCTGATGTTTTTCTTTCACTCAGCGGCTCAGTTGACTTTGCGCGACGAAGAAAACCTAGAGATGTACGACGATCCTTGAGATGACCGCTGCCGTTCTCTGCTGTAAGGGGAGAAAGTCCTTCTGACGAAGGCTGAGTCCGGGGGCTCGACGCGGTTGCCATTATTATTGGTGTTAATCCGAGTAAGCCTCTTGCTAATAATCACTTGACAGGCTGTGGTTCAGTTGAAAAGTGGGGAAACTGTGAATGAGGAGTGTCTCAGATATAGAACTTTTCACCAATAGTGGGACGTTTCACCAACCCTCTTTATGTTACTTCAGAATGACAGTGGTTTGTTCCTGATGTAATTTCGAATGGGTCCAAACTGCAGAGGCGCCTGCAAGTAGATGCCGTATACAAGTCAGCCAGAGCAATCATCCGAATCGCGCTTCTATTACACGATAGAAAGTTGTGGGCTCATCATTTATAGAACCTTTTTACTCCTATTTCAGACCGACGTCACTTACCTTGTATCAATTTGTCGCCAATTGACTCTGTAATTAGCGTACCAGTGCGAATTCTCACGTGGGGAATTGATTTAGGCACGTTCTTGTTGACGTCTCTGTGCCAGTGCGGGAAAGTTTTCGTAAGCAATACCTATCGAGAGGTACAGGGCCAAATGACGTCTCTGAAAGCAGTGCCAGATCAGAGACAAGATGCGCTGGTCGGAATTTTTCTGAATGTCAGGAGGCACGGCTCCGAGAAACGAATGAATGATGATAAGAAACCCGACTGAGGAGGGATCAGAAGGGTCCGATTTTAAATGACGTTCACGAGCCCAGCAAGTGTTTTGTCGGAACCAGCCCAGAGTCTCTGCTGGGGGAGGGAAAATATGGGAAAAGAGCGATTGTGAGTTCTGACAAGAGATGTCGGATTCTGCTGATGAAAGCTTCCTCCTTCGATCTTCAAATTTTTCCTTTTGACTTTTTTTGTTTGTTTTTTTTGGAGTGTGCCTTCCTTGAGGTCAAAACGAAGCGGATGATACCTGCTCACAGCGTCCGACTGATGCGGCGCTTGGATAGAAAAGAAAGATCCAAGAGAACGAAAGAGAGTTGGAAGGGTAGGAAAGAGAAAGGAGGTTCAAAGGACAAGAATGAATTGAGATGGAGCAGGTCGATGGCGCCCCAGACTGATGATGATCAGCCCAAAAAGAACAGAGCGCGATAATGGTCTCTTCTCCAAAAAAGGCTCCTAGGCAGTTACCTATCCGTTCCTCTCTTGTCCATGTCAGAACTCTGGGTTTTGCTCTACACAGTACAAGCTTGCCAATGTTACTCTACATCTATCTACGTCTCGAATAATCTTCCTCTAGGCCCCTGGTTGTCCGGCGCGTCTTACTTTTTTTCGCTTTCTCTTTTTTCAAACAGCTAATGTGATTGAGGAACTTCTGAGCACGACTAGATTCAGGGGCAGTACTGAAGGAACTAACAATCTCACCAGGGGCTCGACTTTCGAGCCTCCCCACTCAGACGAACCTACTGGCTAAGGATTAAGTTCGGTTACTGGTCGTGGTCGCTCCGAACGGAGTTATTCACTCTTAGTGGCTGAACTGCTGGTGCCTTAGCTTGCTTTACGGAGGGGCACATTGACTGAGCAATATCATTTGTGGCTAACTAGACAGTCAGCGTTCACCAGCACGAGGGCATCTGAGAGCATTCAGGGGCCACGGCAGTCGAGTATGGAATGACACC
>JAABUG020119965.1:0-26461 GCA_011319215.2 Scortechinia acanthostroma
AATAAACCCCAATACGATGAGCTTTTCCGTTCAGGATTTGAGAGGCTATTTATAAGTATCTCGATACGAGGACTGGCCAAAACGCGACATATGAAAGTTTCAATCGGTGATACTCTTCCCCCTTGGATAGTAGAAGCGCGCTGGATTCTCGGTTCTCGAGATTACTACGTGATTTTTCTAGCTCGCCAGAGAGGTGTCCGCTTGGCACCCGTTGACCCTTCGTGGAAGACTTTACTCTCCAGTATGGAGTTGTCGGACTGATACCAGGCAGTTCTTGACCGAAATGGGAGTATTACAAGGAAACTGGATGTAGCGCTGTGGGTTGAATTGAAGAATAAGAGGTTCAGCAGTCTATAGGGACTACGTTAACTGTATGTAACTTATATTGAAAACTACTAAGATAGAGAAGGAATCGACTTCCTGGCGAACAATCCGGCGTTTATATACACAGTGTCGGCCAAGTGACCCATTCCAACATATGATTAGGGCCACATGAGCCCAGACACAACACGCATCGGGGCGGCGATCACGAACAGGATGGATGCCCACAGGTGGCCTGACAATAGTTTCGCAGCCATGGATGGTGAGCCTAGTGGTGTTGTTTGGGACTGAACTTTATTTATTGAGCAAAGAGAAGGATTTTGGTTGATTTTGAAGCTTCCCATCATATGCAGCGGTCCGGACGAGAAAATAGACCGAGGCTTTGCAATGAAGTTATTAAGCTTCAGAACCACATCCATCTATCATTCCGCAACAGCCGCTATCACAGTTGGATACTTATTTGCACCATTCATATATGCATAATATATCCATGAGGCAAAAAACCCTACAAGAAGAGATTTCAAATCCTCTCTATTACTTTTCTACTGTCAATCAAGAATCACCTGAGGAAAAGAAGGTCCAAAAGTTCTTGTGGTTGTTCCCCGCAATCCCGCAATTCCGCAACCCCGCAAGATCAGCAGTTCCCACTTCTCCTTCCAAGCGGCACCGGCCTCTTCACCCTCATCCCATCATCACAACGCCACGACAAAATGCAGAACCTGAAACGAAAACGCTCCCGATTGGCCTGCAAGCCTTGTCGGGAGCGAAAAAGGAAATGTGACGGGGCTGACCCCTGTGTCACTTGCACTGAATGGGGCTACGAGTGCTACTATGAAGCACGAAGGAAGTCTCGAACTACCAAGCAGCCCACACCTGATGCTGATCCCGAGCCTCAATCTTCTCCACAAACGGTTACAGGGCCAAGCACTGTTGAATCGGATCATTTAGGCCTGGTTCGTCGCCTAGAGGCCAATTCCGGCGCGGCCTTCGTAAGGAAACTTGGTCTAAAGATTGACCCAGCGAAGGCACCGAAGCTCAACCTTTTTGGATGGAATATTGGAGCTCGGCAACTCTCGGCTCAAATCCCTCCACCGTCCGCATTGCCAATTATTGAGATCACCTCGCTTGAACACATGAAAGCCCTGGCCCAGGTTTATTTTGATAAGGTGAATCCCTGCTACGGGTTTATCGATCGGCGCCTTTTCTTCGAGCGATTAGACGCACGTTGGCAATCGCCCCTAACACCTGACATATACGATAGCGTCCGATGTGGAGTCGCTGCCCTTGGATGCTTATTTTCCCAACGAAATGCCACCATCACAGAACTACTCCTAGTTCGAACAGCCGCCTGCTGCTTGGATACGTACCATCTGTGCGGTCCTCCATCCATAGATCTCCTGACTGGATGGGCGCTGCGATCCGTTTACCTTCGGCTAACAGACTCACCGTACTCTACTTGGATAGCCAGCTCGATCCTCATGCACCTGCTCGAGGCCGCGGGGCTCCACCCTGAGCCACCCTGTGACTCAGTCCTTTCACACAGTGTGCAGTGTGATTCGGACATTACGAGACGACTGGTTGGAGTTGCCCATCACTTAAATATGTGGACTTCGTTTGATCTGGGTCTGTCACGAGTATCGTTTCAGACAAACGATTTGCCGTTACCCCCATCGCCCAAAGCCGGGGATTATACAGACGAGGTCCTAGGTCTTCTATCCGTGTCAGTTAGTTTGGACCCGGGAAGGTCAAAAGATGAGACGGATCTCACTTCAACACTCTCCAAGCTCCTGGACAGGACCCACACCCAGCCGCCATCAGTTCTCGCCCAATGCAATCTTGTACTTTGCATCCTTCGACGAATCCATACTCAGAACCTTGATATTTCCCCTGACTTGGCGGAGAAGATCCTAGCGTTATTGGATAACGGACTGGGCTGTGCACGGAGTATGGTCCTAGACTGCATGCCATGGCACCAGGTTGCGAATGTGCCATTTCAAATCATCTGTGTCCTTCTCACGATGGATACGCGGTTATCACTAGCCATGCTTCCGGAAGCAATGCAGACCCTAAGTTTGGTTGCTTCTACTTATGACACAGAAACGATGAGAGAGGCATACAGTGCAGCCTGCTTGTTGGTTTTGCTACATCAACGACGCAGGAAGGACGACGTAGCCATTCTTGGGCTGGCTCTCAACGTCCACCAGCAAGAAAGGCAATTCGAGAATCTGCCGCAATTAAATTGTAGTTTCGAGGAATATTCCTGGCTTGAGGCGCTCGTCGCTGATTTGCATGGCTTGCAGAGAGTTGACCTGGACCGGTTTTTGAACACAGATATGATGGATGGTTCTCTCTTAACCTGATCTGGATGATATATTTAAATTATTCTGAGAATGTACTCTATCTTTTTTTTCTTCGGTATTTTCGAATGAAGTTCAATATCTGGAAGGAATTTTGATGTCAAGCTCTACAGAACCTCGAGAGATGCCTTTGGTTGCGTTCTTTAGATCTTGTTTCATTTCCTTGAAGTATTGTGCATAGCCGTGACATTTTCGATGTTTGAAGTTCTCGTACGAGAGGTACTTTCGCCCGAAATGTTTATATTGTGTTGGAGATTTGTGGCGAATTCGCGCTGGAGTTGCGGCTCTTGCGGGATTAGCGGCCCTGGATAGAAAACAAGCCGTCATTAACAAACCCAAATCATTGTCGAGGCCACCAAAGAGCTGAAGGGTCTGACTACCGGCAGAATGACACACGCAACTGAGAGGATTTAAATACAGATAGGATTCGACCGTCCTGGTTCTAATTCCTGATTGATCCTCGTTCTCACCAAGTTCGATGCTCCCTCACGGCGCGTCCTCGCCTACCGACAACATAAGATACTCAGAACGAGGCAAACAAAGCAGGCGTAAAGAAGCTGACTGAGGCAATTTGCAAAGTCACCATGAGCGAGAAGCTATATATGGGACTGGGAAGGTCATTTCCAGCACCACTCCCCAATCCCGAAGACTATATTGTTGAATTCGATGGGCCTGATGATCCAAAACACCCTTATAACTGGAAACTATCTGTTAAGTATGCTTATTTTGACAAGGCCCTAGAGAAATATACTAATATATCATTCCGTGTTGAAGGCTGGTCATCTCATTTCTGGTCTGTTCCGGGACATTCATAGTTACACTAACCAGCGCCATCTTCGCCCCCGGAATCAATAGTGCCAGCAAAGAACTCGGCGTCGGGTCAGAAGTTGGAGCACTTGGAACAACTCTATATGTGGTTGGTTTTTCATTTGGGCCCATGATCTGGGCACCTGCTTCTGAGCTGCGTGGAAGAAAGTGGCCCCTGATCATTGGCATTCTCGGAGTTGGCATTTTTACCATCGCATCCGCGGTGGCCAAGGATATCCAGACGTTGCTAATATGCCGCTTCTTTGCCGGGGTGTTTGGTTCAAGTCATCTCTCTGTTGTGCCTGGCGTCTTGGCAGACGTCTTCAACAACACCTATCGTGGTGTGGCAATCTCGGTGTACGCATTGTCAGTCTTTGCTGGTCCATTCGTCGGCCCATTTATCAGTGGATTTATAGCATCTAGCTATTTAGGCTGGAGATGGACTCTTTATATTCCAGCAATTATGAGCTTTGCGAACGGTGCACTCTCGGTGTTCTTCATGGGAGAAACATATGCACCCTGCCTTCTCATGGCAAAAGCTGCCACCATTCGTCGACAGACTGGCAACTGGGTTATCCATGCCAAGCAAGAAAAGATTGAGGTCGATTTCACGCATCTCATGGACAAGTACTTCACGCGGCCGTTGAAGATGCTGATAACCGAGCCAATCATCCTGCTTCTTACCGTCTACATGACCTTTATCTACAGTCTGGTCTATGCGCTTCTTGAGGCGTATCCTTATGTCTTCCAACATGTCTACGGAATGAGTGCGGGGGTTGATGGTCTGCCATTCATTGGCCTGATCATTGGTCTAGCGTTAGTATGCGCTTTTATTATTTCCCAGCAGACGACCTATGCACGGAAGCTGGCCAAGAATAAGAATGTACCCGTGCCCGAATGGCGTCTGGGGCACGCCATACTCGGAGCCCCAATATTTGCAATTGGCATTTTCTGGTGAGTCATGGGGATATCTGTCTCTGGTGGGCCTATTATGCTGATCTTTGTTTGTTACAGGTTTGGTTGGACTGGCTTCACACCTGCAATCCACTGGGCCGCACCCACCGCGTCGGGAATATTCGTTGGATTCGGAATTGTAGGGGTCTTTCTTCCATGTTTCAACTACATCGTTGATGCTTATCTACCGCTGTAAGTGTTTCTTCAAGACTACAATTGATGCTGTCGCAGATCTAACTCAGTTTCATAGAGCTGCTTCAGCCATTGCTGCCAACATCATCCTTCGTTCACCGTTTGCTGCAGTATTTCCACTCTTCACCAAGCAGATGTTTTCGAATATGGGGATTCAATGGGCTTGTACTTTACTTGGGTGTTTGGCTGCAATCATGATTCCAATACCTCTTGTATTCAGAGCTTATGGGCCGTGGTTGAGAAGAAAGAGCAAGCTCTGTCAATAGAGAGGATGTTAACCAATGAGAAGGAAGCAGTAATCAGTATATCTTTCTGAAGACCTGTGCACACACCATAAATCTAGGTAACCAGATGCCAGCCACTATTATAGACTAATAGAATAGGGTGTGGGCCAAACCCCTTGGTAGCCATAGTTTGCTAGAATAACTGTGTGTCACCTCTTATTGGATGCCAGGAACTGCAGGAAGCTAATGAGACTAGAGTTGTATAACCGACCCGCAAAATTCACAACCAATCCTCACCGAACTCACAGCAGTGCGGGGTGAGAGGTAAGCCTAGGGAATTGCTTCAGATTCAGTTTCTCTACCCTAGAACTGTTTCAGGTTCAGTCAAAACCGCCAGTTATAGTTTTTATAGTTTTAACCAACCCATTTAACAAACCCACGCTGTTTTACCTAGAAATCAGCTATGTTTAGGGTTTCCTTAATATTTTTAATATTGTTAGATAGCTCTTGATTCAGGCTATCTAGTGATATAAATATCATTTAAAAATACCTAGTGGTTGCTGAGATATAAGGGAATAATCATCTCTGTCATAGGTTAGTATGAAAGTGGTGCGGAGATATATATATAAGGGTATTAAGGTCCAATAACTACCATACCTTTTAAATAATTTTTAACCACCACCCATTCAACCCTATAGATATTGAATTAATATTTTAGATCTAGATTAGTATGATGATAATTACCATATATTTCATATAAAAATGATAATTTTGTATAAGCATGGTTGATAGGCCCTATAGAATAGGGGTGCCTTAGGGGAATGGTAAGGGTTTAAACAGTTAAAATTAGCGGTTTAACGGACCCGAAACCGAACTGAATCTAACCATAGTTAGTTAGTATAGGCCTAGCTATACCTAGGTAGGCCTAGCGGTGGGTTTTGCGGTGAAAACCGCAACCGAATCGCATCGGGTCCGGGTTGGCTCTGGGTTCTAAAATTTGAACCCGAACCCAGTGCGATTCGGTGATGGTTTTTAAAAGCTGGACCTGAACTCACACCAAATGCAACTCTAATGCTAAAAAGATGCACTCAGCGACGAAGGAAGGGATAATGAGAGATCATTACCTAGAGTCCTAGACCTTGTTAGCAGCTGCTCTCTCGATACAGCCAGTGATTAAGTGGAAGTTACCCCTTTTGGCAAACTCGTTGTGCCAACTGCCACTAGTTAAGCTCAGGTAGGCTGGTATCCCTTGCACAGTTTGGCCTGGAGACGGTATCCATGCGGACCATGCCTCAACTTGTCCCATCTCACCTTTCGCCTTGGCTTCACTGATCAAATGATGCATGGCGACCTTGTCGCTGGAAATGTTGACATCAGCCTATTCTCCCAGAAAAATGATCCGATCACTATTGATTTTCACCTTCTCTGCGGCTTGGCAGACAACATTCCATGACGATGCATCTGCGTATATAAGATCGGACTCGGAAGTTCTTAGGACGTGTATAATCTCTTCCACTTCATACTCCGGCGGCTAGGCTGTAACAACTGCGCCCAAGCAGATCGCTGCGAAGTTGGCCACAGGGTACCAAATGCTGTTTTGGCAAAAAATTGTAACATGACTCCCCAAGCCAATGTTAAATCGATTTGCAATGGCAGTCAAAAGATACGTCGCTTCGGCTTTGATCTTGACAAAAGACAAAAATTCTTGTGTTTGGGCATCGCAAAAACCTCCTTCTCGACCACTGTTGAATCTGCAATTCGAGAGAGCCTCATCGAAAATCCAATGCCAGATGGAGGTGTTGTTGGGAATAGCTAGCAAAGCCAGTGTATTTTAGTGATCCTTAGGGGGTTTTTTTGCATCAACAGCTTCATTCCGACTTATGATTTGGGAGCTTATCACTGTAAGAAAGCATGATGTATCACTGCTGATTCGAAGTTTGGGTAGCCTGTAAACAGAAAGGTCGGCAATGTCGCTCGGAGTCACATTCAAGCTTTTCATCATTATGAATTCGAACTCGATCTTTTCGCTAAACTTCTCCGTTGATTTGGGTAATACCTTGAAACTGGGCTCTGCCACTTTCACATGACTTAGCGTTGTTTTGGTACATGACTTGGTTGATTGGCTCCCACCTGTAAGCTTTGACCTCAGGTGCAGCGCACTGGTGGTGTTGGCAGCCCCTGGTCCTGTAGAATCGTGCTACGATGCGGCTAATACAGTTTTAGTGCTGACAGAAGGGGCCGTGCTGAGTGAATTCAGTTCATACCCAAGCAATGGTAAATTTATAGGGAGTACCAACCCTCTGTAAAGAAACTTTTGGGACGTTTTGCTCCCAATTCGCGCGTTCCTTCTGTCTTTTCCACACTCACATCCATATCCACTCACTCCATCACAGCGATGGCTGAACTGGTTGGTGTGATCGCAAGCGCTGTCACCTTTGGGACTGTTGTTGCACAGCTCACAAAATCTATCACTTGTCTAAAGGACTTCTGTGAGCAAATTCGCGATTTACCTAGTGACATTAGTTGGCTTGTGCGAGATATCGAGGTACTTGGTCTTGTCTTAGGTGACATTGAGACTGAGTTGGTGCAAAAGCCAATTACATCAGTCCTGAACGATAGCAAGCATGTTCAGCAAAGTCTGGAGTTTTGCAGAGAAGCCGCCGTCAGTTTGGAAACAACATACAAGGACTTAGTCCAAGATGTTCAATCCGGCGCTCGAATACCTCAGTATTACGCCATGATGAAGCTGGTGATGCGGAGGAGCAGGATAGAGAAGTACAAATCACGGCTACAGGATGTGCTTCGTTTACTTTTATTATCTCAGCAATGCTATACAAGGTCTGTAATATTCCTTCATCTATTTAGAAATGAAAAAGCTGACATCTTCATTAAGAGCTCTTTTGCAAACCCGACCTGAATTGATAGCCCAAGAGATAGTACGCCAGCTGAAAGACTCTTCGCTTGAGGTCTTTGAAAATGAAATGCCTGAGCCTGGCGGCCATAGAAGGCACGCTATGATATATCCTACGAACAGACATTATTCCACAGCTGGAGTAGGTGTTGGCAGGAACTCCCACAGCTTTCGGAGCAAAGCTTTTGTGTGGCGTGCTTCTCTGCCGCCTTGGCTTACTACCAAAGCTTTGGAAATAAGTGGCCTGAAATTCCCTGACGGCTGGCAATGGATCTTCCGGACGTACAACTCAATTCCACTCGAATCGAAAGCGGTCGACCTCGCTGGGTCTGGCGACATCCAAGGCCTGCAGAGACTTTTTGCCTCTAAGCAGGCTTCGCCTTTTGATCGAATTGACGGAAATGGATATACATTACTCCACGTAAGCTCATAAATAACTCATATAACTGAAACAAACCAGGATACTCACTTTTTCAAGTATGCAGGTGGACTAAACAGGCATGCCGTTCTCGAGTTCCTCCTCAACGAGGGAGCAGACATGTCTGTTGCGGGCAACTTCAGTCGTCCCATCACACCCCTTTCCTACTTAGTGTGGTCGGGAAGTGTTGGGGGGGAACAAGGGCATACTCTGCTCCCTTCCCTTCGGGTCCTTCTTCGTCGCTCGGAGGAGCTCTATGAAACACCAGAAGAAACAATCAGCGGATTCCTATCAGAATTTCACGGAACAGCTGAAGAGTTTCTTTTCTGTCAACAAAGATGCTGTCCGAACTTTTACCGAATGCCACAGTGGACACGAGTCGCAGTGGCTGCTCGCGCGGCGTCCGGTGTCTGGGACGCCTACCATATGCCCGAAATGATCCGGACAGTCCTAGGAGAGAGCGCTTTGGGAGCAGAAATGATTCAACAAGTGTGGGCTTCGGAGAGTTATCCAGCGACAGTAACATTAGTGCATAGTGTGGCACATAAACTTGGCAGAAGTCAGGCTGGAATGCAACTCTACCACAGTCCTGCGCGGAAGCCATTCCAGGGGGCAAAAGAGTTGGAAGATTCGTGGACAGAGCGCGATGAGTTCAAAAAGCAAATAAAACTCTGCGAGTCATGGAATTGTTTATTTCGTGAATTCTTGCTCATCGGGATTGATTTACACCAAATTGTTGATGGGAAGACGCCCTTAATTGCATTCCTTCAAGGATATTTCTATCATGGCAAGAGACCGAAAAATGAATCGTCGGCTTGTGTGACTGCTTTAAGGTCCTGGTTGACGGGATTGAAAGCTGCTGGTGTTGACCTAAATAGCTTTGGGCAGAAGGAGGTGAAACTTTGGAAGAGCGGAAATGTTCAAAGAGAGATTTTCTGTGTCAGTGGAATGGAGAAGTGGAAACGACTGATCAATCTTGTTTATGGCGTGTACCCTTCAGACTGGAACATATGGTTTTCAGAGTGTTCTGATTCTTATGCAGGCGAATTTTGGGAGCTAATTGAGCAGGAGGTGGAAGCAATGCCAGGTGGTTGGCCAGTGGATTAACCTCACACAACTCTCCCATTGAAGAATGCAGGTGTATACTTATAGGTGAAAATAGTATCCATTCTAATATGGTGAATGAGGGACACAACAGGACATATCACAGGGGAATGATGATACTTGCACCTGAGCCTTATGAAGTAGTTAATAACATATCTGTCCAAACCCAACCTGTTGTCACGTCCAGATACAGTAACGTGTCCCAAGTGAATACAACTGGAATTTCCAATAAAATGTTTGGATAATGTCCTCGCAAGTTCAGCGTTTAGCACTCTAGCTCTTTGCGGCGTAGTCTTTTTCGATCAGCCTCTAGTGATACGAGCTGGTCTGCCGGAGACTGTAATCAGGGCTTGCAACTATAAACAAAGGCAGCCATCTCATCCAGGTAGAGACAGGGTTTCTGAGACAGCTGGTCCCAAAGGACTTCTATTATTAGTGGTGTTAAGGTTCGTCTCCGGCATACTCAAGCCACGTGTGCATAGACTCTACCGAGTTGCCGTAATCTCTGCGAAGATTGGTGATTGTAAGCAAGCTGCATTCAATATTAGTGGGATTCTAATATTTCGAGATTTCTCTGGAACCGGTCGTTCACTTTCAGGTGTAATGGCTGTGCCCTCAGAGCGAACTCTCCCATGACATTTCTTCTTCATCTGCAGCATATCTTCAATGTCTGCTTTCAAAATCTCCTCCCAATTCTTGTTAGGAGCTACAGCCAAATCTTCTTCGGTCCCTTTACCTGCCGCCTTGCGGTTAAGTATAAGATTCCATTCGATTGTATAACAGACGTATCTCGGGGGCTGGTCATCGAATTCGCCACCTTCCCATTCAGCAGACGGTAGGAATTGAGTTGATACGACTGAGGCTGATTCGTGGCACGATGCGGGACAGGGCTACAGGAGTACAAGGTTGCGGGTGTGCAATCCAAGTTACCGGGAGGGGGGCATATTGCCAATTTCCATCCTATGAGTCGACCATCGGTGGCTGATAATCATCGTCACCAAAAATGCTATTGGTCATCGCGAATATCTCTGGGAGAGGGGTTGCCTAGAGCTGTAAAGGGTTAGCTACGGCGGACTGTTTGTAACAAAGGAACTTTTGATTTTTTACTATTTACTACTAGTATTACCTACTTCTACTACCTCCATGAATCTCCTATCTATATATATAGTAAAGCTTTGTTACTACAGCAATATACTAATATATTAGATATTATATCTCTATAAGCTTAGAGAGACATAATTAAATACCTGAATAGAGCAGATTTTGAATGCTTATATATTATAGTAGTAGATAGTTGTCACACCCTGGGATCCGTCTCTGCTGTTCTCTGCTAGTCAACTACTTTGGGAACGGGGCAATATAGTATCCAAACTATATCCTATACTTGCCTGAGGCCTACCAACCAGGTGGTCTAACAACACAATGTTACAATGACCTCTGTAGGATCAAGGACAATCCAAAGGTAACATAAGAACAATAATAGTAGAGATAGAAGCAAGGCCTATTGAGTACATATACTCAATAGTGGAGAGTAACTGATGAATCAGACTAGTGAACTTATACTCAAGTGAAATATTGATATTAAATGCAAGGAACTAAACTAAGAGTGCTAGATACAATGATAATGAGTGTCCTTATATAGTTCCTCCTCAATGGTCCATACCTTAAGACTATCATGAGGTCCCATTATGGACCGTTTAGTCATGGTCCATTGTAGTGTATGTAATTGCGGTCCCTTTATAGATCATTACTATGCTTAGCATTAGGGACTGTAGGTCACGTGACTTAACCGCCCTCTGACCCCTATCTTGTTTGTACGTCACCCTACACCGCCTTTCTTGTAAGCCTTGTCCAACCATTTCATGGTGGGTGCGAGTATGCTATAACATCACCTCCCTCCTTTTCAGTCCTTTGTCCCCAAAGGGTATATAGAGTGCCTCATCCCTTGTTGGGTTTTTAAAGGTATGTTTCCGTCTTCCATATTTTGAAATGCCTTATAAGTGTTCTGTGAAATTACCCCGCGTTCCCTGCAATTGTCACTGCGAGCATATTCATCTTGCTGACTTGATTAATCAATATAGTAGTCCTATTGATTTTCCATGCGAAATGTGTTTCTTTTCCTCCACCTTATGTGTTGTGATAGATTTAAAGAGTTCTCATTGTTCCGCCTGCGTGCGTAATGACTGTCCATGCGAGAAATGGGTTTTCAGTGATAAAGAGTGGGCTTCTCTGCGCAAGGAAGAAAACCAGGTTTCTTTGGCCTTGACCGCAAGAGATTTTGATCTGGTATTACTTCAAGAAGAAATTGATAAATCATAAAAACGTCTTAATATGCTTCAGCAGTTGATGGTTCACAAGCTAGGTGAACATTCTCAGCTACGCATGTCTCAAAGTGCTTTGAAAGAATATGGTCGCCTCATGCTTCTTCATGATTCAGCCATTCTGGATTCTGAGAATCCCCAATTGGCTGCCGTGTATGAAGATCCTAATTGGAGTCAGATGGTTGATGTGATGGATCAGATGCCCTCTAAGTTTTGGAATACTGCTGGATGAGCTTCGCACAGTTTGTCAGATTCTCAATGGGTTCCCATGTGTTCTCTAAGGTATCATATCCTTTCCATTTTACTAGGTAGTATAGTTTTCCGCTGACTCGTTTGTGATTCAAGATTCATTCAACTTTGTATTCTTATTCAGTGTCATTGTTAATTTCCATGTTTTCAGTGATTTCTGCAGTTTTTAGTGCTGGTTCTAGTAATGAGACATGAAATACTGGGTGAATTTTTGACATGCTCTTTGGTAGTCATAGTTTATAGTTGACTGGTCCTAACTTTTTAATAATAATAAATAGTCCAATTTTCTGGTGGTCCAGTTTCTGGCTTGGTCTTTTTGTTTTAATATTTCTGCGGAGTAGGTAAACTTTCTCCCCCCTTTTTAGATCTGGGGCACTCCCGTGCTTCTTGTTGTAGTATAGTGCCATTTAGAGGTTTATAAATTTAATGTCCCTTGATAGTTAAGTTTAAAGGTAGTTGACCATTGTAATAACATCTTTAGCTTCTTCTGATACTAGTTCTTTATTCCTTGGTTCTCCAAACATTACAGGATTGTACCCATAGTTAGCAAAGAAAGGTATTTCTCCAGTTGTTAAGTGTATCGCGTTGTTATAGGCAAATTGAGCCATTGGTAAGTATGTCACCCAATTATCCTGCTAGTAATTGATGTAGTGTTATAGGTACTGCTCAATTATCTGGTTTGCTCTTTTAGTTTGTCTATTTACTTATGGGTGGTATGCGGTAGTGAGTCTTTGCTTAATACCCATTAAGTCTATAAGTAATGCCCAGAATTTTGAAGTGAACAGTTTGTCTCTATCTGACGTGATGTACCTCGGTGCTCCGTGGTTCATAATGACATGTCCCATGAGTAGGCTTGCGAGTTCTATTACTGTTATACTTGTTGTTATTAGTACTAGGTGAATGAACTTAGTAAGTCTGTCAGTGACTGTCATCAGGTAATTATATTCCTTTGACTTTGGTAGTGGTCTGACAAAGTCAACTATAATCCATTCCTATGGTTTCTTTGGCACTTCTGGTGTTTACAATTTCCTGTAGGGTTAGTGTCTTACTAGTTTATCTCAGATGCAAGTTTCACATTACTGGATATATCCTTGTACCTTCCTCCTCATATTTAGGAAGTAGTAGTTTCTTAAAATAGCTTCGGCTGTCTTTTCTGTTCCCATATAATCATGCATAGGGTCGTCGTGGTGTTGCTTGATAATCTCGCTTCTCATATACTCAGGTATGTAGATGAGGTTTCTCAAGTATATTAGTCCTCTATTATTTGTGGTGAGGTTTTCGTTATCTGCCGAATTTTTAAGCATTTCTTGAATGATTCTGTCTTTTTTAGTCTCTTTAATGATTTTCTGGATTAGTGGGTCTTCTTACAGCTTAATCATTGCTGTAAGAGTATTATGGTTATATATCAACAACCTATCTTTGTGCTGTTTTAATATTGCTGGTTTGACTGTTTTGCCTTAAAGTTCATAATCTGGTTGTTGACTAAGCACATCTGCTTGTCTGTTTTCAGTGCCTTTGCAATGAATAATTTTGAAATTAAACTATGAGAGTGTTTCGGCCCATCTGGCCTGTCTCCTAGTCAATTCTTTTATTATGGTGAAGAACATGAGGTTCTTATGATTGGTTCTCATAATGACAGTGTGTCTTGCTCCCTCTAGGTAGACCCTCTAGACTTTGAATAC
The DNA here is from genome assembly GCA_011319215.2 of Scortechinia acanthostroma. Taxonomy (NCBI): domain Eukaryota; kingdom Fungi; phylum Ascomycota; class Sordariomycetes; order Coronophorales; family Scortechiniaceae; genus Scortechinia; species Scortechinia acanthostroma. Next base: position 13,541 of record JAABUG020119965.1, read on the forward strand.
TACCACTATAGCTAGCAGTTCTTTATCATAGATATCATAGTTGAGTTCCGCTTATATTAATTTCCTTAAATAGAATATGACTAGTTACAGTTTTCCATCATCTCCTGGTTAAGTTATTCTTATTCTGATCACGTAGTCTGATGCATTGGTCTCGATGGTTGTTTCTTTTTCTGGGTTATGTTGCACAAGTATAGGTGCACTGATGATTCATCACTTGATCTAACAGAAGGCCTTATCACAATTTTCATCCCATTAGAACTCCTTCTCTTTCTTGAGTAGTGTAAAGAGAGGATTCATGACTTTTGCATATCCTTCAATGAATTATCAATAATAGTTAATAAGTCTAATAAACTGTTGAACTTCCTTGACATTCCTTGGTTAAGGCCATTTAATAATTGCCTTTACCTTGTTGATGTCCATGTGGATTCCTTGTGGGGTGATCCAGTGCCCTAAGAACTTGGTTTCTTGGACATAGAATTCATATTTCTTTAGTTTAAGCTTGATATTTGCCTCCTGTAGTTTCTTTAGTACTTAATTAATATACTTCACATGTTCCTCCTCTTTCTTTGAGAAGATAAGGATATCATCTAAGTATGCTATCACGAAGGAGTGCAAGTATTCTTATAGTACTTTGTTGATAAATCATTGGAATGATGCGGGCGCATTAGTGAGTCCAAACAGCATAACCAAGTATTTGAAATGCCTGAACTTTGTTCTAAATGCTGTTTTCTATTCTTCACCTTCTATAATTTAGATATGGTTGTATGCATCGGTGATGTCCAGCTTTATGAACTAATTCACTCCTTAAATTTAATCTTAGATTTCATGGATCAACGGAAGTGGATAATAATCCTTGATCATGATCGCATTTAATGGTCGATAGTCCACGCAGAGTCGTAGACTTCCATCCTTTTTAGGTATAAAGAGTACACCATGCCCTGCTGGCGAGGCTAATGGTCATATCTTTCTAAGTTATAGTTGTTCATTGATGTATTCCTTCAGTGTCACTAATTCTTTTTCTAATATCTGGTATATTTTCTTACATGCTGGTGACTTCCCTTCCTGTAAGGGGATCTTGTGGTCATGCTTGCCATATTTTAGTAATTTATATTACTTAGGTTATTCAAACAATGCTTTGAATTCCTCATACTTCTGTGGTAGGATAACTTCTTCCTTGGGTTTCTTATTATTGCGGATATTGCTTGTGTTCTGATTTGTCATGGCTGAAATCTGGTAGGTCCCTGAACCTGACCTTATTTCCTTGTTCGCGCTCCCCCATGAGTTGTCTTCATCATTGCTTTCCAGCGTCATGATGTCTGCATAATCTTTGTTATTTTCTGGTGCCCATCCCAGTAGACCCATCATCGCTATCCTTCGCGATGGTTTCGTTGCTGCTAACACCGCCACTACCTTTTAGCTGGTTGTTGCTCTCCTTTTCAGTTCACCCTTTAACTACTTAGCGTGGTTGTTGTTTTCTCTCAACCTAACCCACTGTAAGGCCCCGGTCTCCCCTTGGACTTAGTCCTGTTGTTATGGGCATTTGCAGCTAAACCAAATTCAATTCATATTCCAGTTAATCACTAGGTTGTGATTCCTAAGCCATGGAATCCCTAACACCACATCATACCGTCCTGTTAGTATAACATCAAAGTTTAGTCTTTTGAAGTGTCCTAACACAACCATAGGGACGGGTCCTGATTCGGTCATGATTATAAGAGTTCCTAAATTCTCTCCATTCAGACCTGTAATTAGTTCAGGTACTACCTTTATTTTTCTAAGAAGCCCCAGCTTCTTCATGAATCCTAGGTGCATGTAGTTTCCAGTCACTCCTAAATCAATCATCACTCCAGCTGATTAGTTAAGGATGCAAGCATCTAGCTTCAGATATTTTCTATATTACACCTCTGCTGCAGTAAGATATTCAATTTCTCAACATAGCATCCTAGTGTTTTGTGGTGGCATGGGGAAATATCCTCCACTTAGCTTCCCTTCATAGTGCATTATGTATTACTCCTTAAAGCATACTGTCCAGTGCATAACATCATATTTAGGGTGTCTTTTATATCCTCTGCAGGAGCATTCAAGCTTCCAACATAGACATATATCATTCCATTTCACAACTTCAGGTATCTCTGGCCAAAACTTTGCCATATACTTATTATCATAGTGGATGCTGCAATTTTTGCTGTAACAAGTGATCTATAGTACTTATTCATGCCGTGGGTGTCCTCAGAAATGTTGACATAGACACCAGACAAAGTCACATTTTCTGTGGTACGGTCCTGGTAGTCTTTTTTCTAACACTTCTCTAAGTGCATTATGGTACTCATTCAACCACTACCCGCATTCTTGACACCTAGGTAGGTGCTTATTACATCAGTATGCATGTAGGTCCCATAACTCAGCTTAGGTCTAATATTCTAGGTTCTAATAGACACATCCTCATACTCCTTGTTTCACTTTCTTAAGGATTCATGCATTCAACTGGTGCACTTGCAGTTCTGCCAACTACTTCCAATCTAGCTATTATAGCCATGCAGTATACTGATCTGCTTTATCATTATTTTATGGGGAATATCCATAGGGTGTCTCAGGAATCTCATAGGGCTGCTCCTTATTAGGATTAAGGCTCACCCACTAAGTTCTATACTCTTTATCAAGAGGATTAATAGGTCAGTTAACTACAATCCAATCTATTTCAGGAAAGTCCTCTTAATCTGGCTCATCCTAGTCAGTATTTTCTTTATCAGAACTGATAGTCCAATCTTCACCGCGAATTAGTGCTTTCTGATTGGTCGCCATAAGCACATTAGAGTCCTTAGCGGGCTAATCATTATTTGCGCTTTTATACTCAGTGGATTCCTCTGCACTAAGTTCCTTTTCAACTTCTTTATCACTTAGGCTAGTATACTCCTAATACAGCCTCCTCAGTTGCTTATCAGCCTTTACTTTTAGCTTAATAATTCCAGTAGTGTCATATGCTCCTCTATCTTGGGTAGCACTGAGCTCCTTAGTTATATATAATTATTTCTTCTAATCCTGCCTTCCCTTTCTAGGTTGCTGTCTGCAGGCTTTTGACATATACCCTAGCTTCCTATACTAAAAGCATAGTTTCTCTTTTTGTCGCCATTCTCTCTCTTCATTAGAGAGTGCCAATTGTTGAGTTGCATCTAACTCCATTAGTCATGGCCCATAAGGATCACTGTATCCTTGGCTTCTCGGTTAAGCTGACCTCCTATCATTAGGTCGATAGTTTGTGGTGCGCCTATTATTGAAACTGTTCCAATTATTTCAGTCCCTTCTGCGCATGTGAAAGTCTTGCAGTTTATTATCAATCTTCACTGCCTATTCAATTATTTTACTGAGGGTGTTGGGTCATTCCATCCAGATCAGCTTTTCCTGGACCTCTGGCTTTAAGCCTTCTTCGAATCGTGCAATGTTCATATCTTCGTCCCAACTTAAATGGGATATAATCTGCTGGAATTTCAACGCATATTCTCCCACAGATCCGGTCTATTTAAGTTGCCATAGCTATCATTCAGTGTTTCTTTCCTTGTCGACGTCACCAAAGGTTCTTTCTAATTATTTTTTGAATTCATTGTAACTGGCAAAAATCTCCTTGGTTTCATCATCCTGCAAGTCTTCAGGGTGTTCTTAGTAATCCCTAACAAAGGGTTCAAACCAATCAAACACTGGTCTGGTGAGATAGGTCATGGCGAATAAGACCTTATCTGCCTCATTAACAAGTTTCTCTCAATTCATCTGGATATACATGTCCAATTACGTGAGGAAAGCTCGCAGTCTGGATTAGGTTCTGTTGAATAGTTTAGGTAGTCTAATCTTAACAGATTTAACCACAAGTCATCCTTCCAGTCTCTAGATATGTTCCTGGAGTTGTTCAATCATGCCTGTCAGAGCTTCTATCATGACTCAAGGCTAAGTTCCTGCCCTTCTAACACTAGAGCTGGTGGGGTTCTGTGGCGTATCGTTCGCCATGATGTTTGATATTAAGAGTCAATCAAACTTCCCAAAGTGATTCATACTGTACGGCATTCAATTTGTCACACCCTGGGATCCATCTCTGCTATTCTCTGCTAGTCAACTACTTTAGGAACAGGGCGATATAGTATCCAAACTATATCCTATACTTGCCTGAGGCCTACTAACCAGGTAGTCTAACAATGCAATGTTATAATGACCTCTGTAGGATCAAGGACAATCTAAAGGTAATACAAGAACAATAATAGTAGAGATAGAAGCAAGGCCTATTGAGTATGTATACTAGATAACTACTATATCTACTATAGACTTAGTAGTAGAGTTGCATAACCGAACCGCAAAAACCGGAACCGACCCTCACCGAACCCTGGGGGGGCGGGTTCGGGGCCTAGCCTAGGGAACCGCACCGGGTTCGGGTTCCCTAAGGTGAACCCGCTTCGGGTCCGGTTAAACCGTTCGGTTTGGGTTTCTGCGGTTTTTCGGGTTAGGTGAAACCGCCCGAACCGTTTTACCCAGAAATCAGTCATTTCTACATATTTTTGATTAATATTGGTATCACTAGATAGCCTGAATTAAGGGCTATCTAATGATATTAAAAACATTAGAAAATACCTAGTGGTTGCTGAGATATAGGGAATAGTAGTTTCTGTTATAGGTTGGTATTTGAAGTGGTGGTAGTTTATATATATATGCGACCGAGCATTGATAAGCACTATAATTTTTCAACCACCACCCATTCAAAACTATAGATATTGAATCAGATATTTCTACTATAGATTAGAACCATCATAATTACCATATATTTCATATAAAAATGATAATTTTATATAAGCATGGTCGATAGGCCCTATAGAATAGGGGCCCCGAGGGGGGCCCTCAGGGAATGGTAAGGCCCCGTAAGGGTCAAAACGGTTAAAATTAGCGGTTTAACCAACCCGAAACCGAACCGAATCTAACCATAGTTAGTTAAGATAGGCACCCCTAGGCCTAGCTAGGCCTAGCGGCGGGTTTTTGCGGTTAAACCGCAACCGAACCGGATCGGGTCCGGTTTGGTTGAGGGTTCTAAAATTTGGCCCCGAAACCGCAGCGGTTCGGTGCCAACTAGGCTAGAACCCGCCCGAACCCGCACCAAATGCAACTCTACTTAGTAGTTTAGTCTATAGTATATAGATTTATATCTAGAGTATACTTATTTAAGTCTTCTATCCTTTTTATAAGAAGTACTAACAGCCTCTTAGGTAATTCTCTCTCTTTAATAAATATATACAGCCTAAATTACTACACCACAGACCTTAGGCTTATTAATTAGTGCTGTTATAGTATCTATATCTCTTTTATATATACCTCTATCTTTTAATATATTAAGCTAACTTTATACAGCGTAATAGCAGGTATCCCTATCAGTGGTGAACTGGTGGGTAAATATAGATATCTTTTACTTTCTATCTACTCTAGTATCAGTCTCTTAGTTAGTACTCTGCTACTTGTGGTAGTGTGTCTAATATAGAATTAGGACTTACTGGCATCTATCTAAGATTTCAGAATATACACAGTTAACCTAATGTCTAAGCTATAATATAATTATGCGATAGACTTGGTAGCTAAGTGGTAGGTAGACTAGACTTCCTATTCAGCTCTTCTTTTTATCTTTCTCCTCTTATCTATGGGTTTTAACTGCTCCCACCATTCTATCCCAAAATGGCGGGGAAAACCTTGCTTAAGATATTATTCAAATTAGAATCAATAATCATAAAGAGTGAGTGGATAAAGACCGTATGTCTTAATTTCAGAGGAGATAAAACGTATAGTCATAGAATTACTCATTGTTGCGGCCCCATTGGCCTACAGACCACTGATATTGTTCGGAGTAACTTTATAAAACATCACCTCAATGGTCTACCCATCGTTTCCAAAAGTCTCGGTCAGTTTATCTAGTAGTGTGAGTAAGGGCGCGATGAGAAAGCCAGAAGAAGCGCCTTCAGCACAAAACAGTACAATCTCGTCACCTAACCGAAGGCAAGCGCTAACATCGAGCAGATATACAGAAAGCCATTGCCAGTGCTGGGAAGAACCCTAACTGGGAGCACCATCATGGTGGACCAAGCGTATCAGCGTCCCCAGTTCCAAAGTTGCACCCGGTAAGGAAGCGTATAGGGAAGCAACTCGACACCTGCACATGATTGCGCATGTTACGATCAAGGAACCCGGAACGAACGGACATGATGACGCAGGCAAGGGCTGCTCTCCAGACATTAATGCGAAATTAATGCAGTTAAACCAGCAGGCGGACTTGGTGCGCACACTTGCATTATTGACTTGATGTCGATCGGATCGCTTTGGTACACCATATACGGTGCGAATAGTCCACATAAGCAAAACAAACCAGCAAGAGGGCACCGAAGAGCCTATGTGGTGGATACTATGATTTCGTAGATTCGTGATGCAATCGCTGCCAGGCCATGACTGGCGCGTAAATGAATGACCTTTGAACAGCTTTCTATCCGCGACGTGAATTTTCCTCTAACTTCCCATTAGAGACGGGTTTTCCTTCAAGATCCAAATGCGCGTTTGATGACCAACACAGCTTCACAGGTGCCGGGTACGCTTGGCTGAGGGCGAGAACGTGAGTATTGAGGAACTTCTAGGGTCATTTGCGAAGAGATCGCGAGCATCCCTGGGGCAGTTGATACGAATAGGGTCAGCGAGTGTATGATATGTATCAGACCAAACACTGTAGCTGTTTCAGTGGTTCTTTCTAGTGAAGCTTGCATTTTCCGCCAGCCACGATCAAATCAATGATCGAAGTTGGTAATATTGGAAGGGAACCATTAAGCTCCCAATCTCCAAGGCAAAAACTGGGTCTCTGCCAGCCTGGACACCTGCCTTTAATGTAACACCCATGTCCTGTACTTTCTCTGGGAGGATCTGCAAACTCGCAAGGCACTAAAGAGAGTGAGGTGCATAGTAGCAGTCGAAGAGAAGCACTTAGGAAGTTCGCTGTTAGTTCATAACCTATGCGGAGCCTAAACCTATGCATGAGATGTAAAAGGTGGCCTACGGATCAGCCAGCTATAAACTTGTGTGCCTGGGATATATGGACGCCTAAGCAGTGCCGAGATACAGCCATACTGATCTGAGCATTCTCCAGATCTAGGCCCGCGCGCCCAGGTCCTGTCAACGCGCGGGTCATGAGCGTCGAACGTCAGTACCTGAGCAATGCCTCCTGACCAATTTAACCTAGTATGAAAGTTCCAGCCTCTATGACTTGCGTTCGTCAGCTTAGTAAGTAGGCTTGCTCAGCAGGTCAACCAGCAAGCTGGCAGGAGCCTGTCTTTTTCCAGCGCCTCGGCCAGTCCGCCGAGTCGCCTACTGTTAGTAGGCAATTTATTTGTCGTCATTAGTGCTACTCCGTGACAAGCTAATTTATCTATCTATCACTAAAGTCCCTCTAGAAGCGCATGTCTTTTTTTGCTTATAATCATGGCTAGATACACTATGTAGAGCAACTTAGGCAGCTATCAGATTTCTCATAATATCTAAGGTAAGGGAACCGCGCAGGAAACACAGCTTAGAAACGGAAAGACTGAAAATACCATGATTAACTAAATGATTCATAAAGTTGTCCATATCATGCCTGTCTATTTACCCTTACTCTTAAGGACCTCCTTACTGGAATAGATTCCGGAATGACGCTGTCATGTTTCCTCTTTCAGAGGTTATTGTTAGCTTTTAATCCTTTTAGCGTGCCATTTTCACTCTGCGCCGCCATGTGATGAGGAGTAGTTTAGGTGCTTACTATGAATAATCAGCTACTGGTCTCAGATCTTTGGTTATAACATATACCATGTATGTATCTTCTCTTCTCCTATAGAGGGGTTTCTGTTTACATACTTACTTTAGCATATCAGTAAACAGCTGCAAGCAGGGAAGCAATATATATACCATTAACTAGAGCAGGAACTTCTGGCTCTTGAATAAGGAGCTCAGAAGAGTAAGATGCAGGCCTCACAGCACTCTCTGTTTAAGGCAGAGCACTGTCCATAATAATGCCGTGGTCTATTTGCAGCTTAACCTCCACACTTCCCTTAGGAATGCAAATAGGATTCACAGTTAAGATGTGTGGAGACCCTATAAGAGTTATACCTTGCTAGTTGCTCTCAGGACTCTCACAGAGTCTACTCTCCTTGAAATAATAGACAGGCAGCTCAGAGGAGTTAAATGCTTTGGTGATTGCACCCTACACTTTAGCAAGAGAACACTCCATGCTGACAACACACTCACTTTCTGACTAGGGATCTTCTATGTTCTCCTTAGGAGTGCTAACAGGGTTAAGGAGCAAGCTATTTGGAAATAGTACAGCAGCATTATCCTCTATTTAACTTTCTATACTCTTACAAACAGTAGCCTTATCTAAGATCTAGATAGGGTTCTCAGGAGAGCTGTCAAAGCTTTCTTAAGAAGTATATATCTCAGTCACTTCTTCAGTCAAGGAGACATTGTTGAGATCAATGAGGATTAGATTGTCCTCTGAGCCTTCAAGTCCAGTAACTGGAAACAGATGTTAGCGGCAGTGTAGTTATTTTTATAGCTAAAAGTAATACCTTGATACAGCACAGGCTGTCTTATCTTAGTATAAGAGCAAATTATTAGTAAACATTAGAAAAGGGTAGTCCATAGAAACAAGAGAGCAGTTCGGCAAGACAGGGGCAAGATACCCTTTTCAGTCTTCTCTATGCCTGACATGCCTCTGAACGCCTTACTGTCACTAATTTAAGAACATCCACCTGACACTGATAGTAAGAGCCCAAAGGACGGCTGAATGTGAAGCAACTTCAGTGCTAGGCAGGTTGCCATCTAGAATGTCAAGAGTTCTAATTTTATGCATATATAGGTGGCTGCAACAGAACAACAAGGGCATGCATGACTAATATACATTCTTAGTTAGCCTTCAATGCTTCTAGAGGTCCTGGTGTGTTAGATGGCCCATGTCCAAGGCAGATACCCTGGCTGAATCATACTTCAGCTTCATAGGCAACTCAAACTGTTGGTTCTTGATGGCTATGGGGGTAGAATACCAGTGCTGTTTATCTTGTTAGAGACGGCCAGGTCTAAGTATCCAGGGGCAAGGCGTCCACTGATCCAACGATAGCTAGACATAGCCAGCTTCACCACTCATGGTACATTAACGAACCATGCCTTGCTCTTGCTGGCCCCTGTGACCCTTAACTAACACCAGCCAATGGTCGGAAGATGTTCCAACCATCATCAGTGAATTTGACGCAAACTGGGACAGCTTCTGAAAAGAGAAGAACAAGCTTAAGCTGATAAGCAAGGTTGAATTATAGCTGGTGACGTTACTAACAATAACTCATAAGTGCAGCGAAGTTGGAAGATGGTCATAATGAATAGTTGGGCTGCTGGATGCATAAGGGTAGCGGCTGTCCCTTCCCTGAGGGCACTTTATCATAGAAGATAGCTGAAAATGAAGCTGCAGAAGAACACTAGGGGTATATTACCTCAGTTCTCTAGGTCAGCAATGCTAATCGACGTCCTAGATCTCAGACATCAAAAGGAAAAGCCAAATCCAAGCCAGGGGGGAACCAGCTACCATCAGTATGCCACATGATCCTGGCGCCCCTTTTCAGTCAATTGAAATCTCGAGTGGTCCTCCTAGCGCCACTCAGTCTTGCAATAACAATACCCAAAATCTCCTGCCCAAGCATTCCCCAGCCCTGTTGTTTTGTGAATGGTACGTGGTGTACCCCTTTTTGTTGCCGTGTTTGTTGGGGGGGTGGCGGGGCGCCGTGCGCAAACGCCAACAAGTGATAGACAAATCATGCCTCTGTCACGTGTGAGAACCAGGACTCGGGGGCGCTGACGCCGGAGAGCCGAAAGGAAAGAGTTGTCTTGGGAGTTGAAATCGCACTACCCGCTAGTATGCGCAGTACAAGTACATCCTCAGTAGCGGCTTACCTTAGCGTTGAAGTCTTCTGACATGACGGTTAATTCTAACCCTGATATGTCTATTTATCCTCAAGTACATATCAGTACCTCCACAGCGCCATTATTACCGAATCATATCATCGACCTTACTAGATGCATATCTATGTACCATTGGCCAGCCACACAAGTTTCGACTACGTGCACGGGGAGACTGAGACTGCACCTGCGGTCTGTCAGCGTATCTTGTCAGTTTGGAAACGCCCAGTGAGTGTCTCTCTCTCTCTCTCTCTCTCTCTCTCTCTGTGTGTGTGTGTGTGTGTGTGTGTGTGTGTTCCTTCCTTGGTGGTGTTGGCCTAGCTTTATACCCAAGGGACATAGGATCCCATTATCATCTCGTGACCATTAGAATACTTTTATTAATATAGGAGTTGATTATTGCCATTGAGAGTAAGATTCATTAATACAGGCTGCTATGGTGGTGGTATATTGTCTAGCAGGGTCAGCACCACGCGAAAGTCCTCGTTTGGCACTCCGGTAATGGCTTCCAAGTTGGAAAGGGCGGCATCTGCCTGCCTTTTAAATTTCTGGAGGAGCTCCCACGTCTGTTGAAGTGCACCACTGCGCCGAATCAAGTCAAGGATCTGCATTTTGACGTTAAATAGAAGCGGTGTTCCCGAAATCCTTTGCTGAAGAATTCCCATGATGATCCTCCGGGCCTTGGGATCGGTATTGCAACATACGGTGAGCGGATACGATAGCTTTCCTTCGTCTAGATCCTCGCAGAGCCCTTTCTGCGCCGTGTACTGTTCATCTTGCAGGTTTTGATAGTCGTCTCTTACTTGATACCACCGACCTAGGAGTTTCGTAAGCTGGCTCAACTCTGGAACTGGGACCGTCTGCGATGATGAGAAGCAGTGCATCATTCGAATGATCATATCGAACATCACTCCAGTTTTGCCATCAACCATAGCCATGTATTCCTCGGTGGACGGGCAGTATCCGGTAGACTTCCAGTTAAGATCCCAGCTCTGGCCTAGTGCCAGCTCTTTAAGGCCGTCCAGAAAGATGGTAATCAGTGATGGATGTTGACGGTTATAGACAATAAGCCTGGAAGCGGCTTGCGCTACTAGGTAGGTAGCACTGTTGATGCACTGGGCGGAGCCGAAGACATGATGTGTTGCTGCAAACCCTCGTCGCAGATAAGATGAGTCCTGGATGTCATCGAGAATGAGAGTCGAGCTATGGAGGTCGTCAACGGTACCCTTGACGGTGTCCACCAGGTGATGGTGAAGTTGGAACCAGATGTTCAGGGCGTCGATAACTTTTGACCGCATGTTCTTGGATGGTAGGGATTGGATATAGTGCACTGGATCCAGAAGAGCTGAGTTGCCAAGGGCTGTGGAACTCGTGGTGCCCTCATTTCCTTCATCGACTGTGTTGGGTATGATAGTTTCTTTCCTAACAGAGGGATGCCCAACTGACGGAGCGCGGCTCTTGTACCTTTCACAGGCAGCACACCAGATATGATGGCCGCCGAGAAGCACCTCAAGCATGACTAGGAATCTCCGCACATGTTCTGGGACATTTTGAGACGAAAACACGAACTGTTTCATTAGGAGTTGGTACTTCCGCTCGTCCTCCAGGATCGAGGCTCGGAGTTTCTCCTTGGCCTGCTGCTCGGATTTGCCCTCCCTTTCCATGACTGTCTGGATCGTGTTTTGCACCCTCTGGCCAGTATCGCGCTCAACTTCCCAGCTGAAGTAGTCATTTGTGTTGGCGAAGACACGGTCCGCAACGTCCAAGATATGTTTGATCTGCTTAATATCCTCATCCGACAGCCGAATGCCCAGAGAGAATTCAAGTATTGCCCAGATTACCCTGAAAAAGGGAGGTTAGGATGATTCTATGCCATGGTAAAGAAGAAATACCTTGTTCCGACAGTCACAACCCGGCGGGCCACAGAATCTTCAAAATTGACAGGGTCTGTTTCCACTACCGACTCCTGTGGCTGGACCCAGTTTTCCAAGCACCTTCCCATTACCGCTTTGCCTTCTGCCCCATACTTGGTCACGAATTCAGTAACGGTTCTCCACATAAATGCATTTCCCTTCAAGCCTTGTATTGAGCTGAAGGTGCCGATTCCTTGAGAGGCCCATAAAACCGAAGTAGCCATTTTATGATAATTCGTGGTACGGCCGAGTTCGACTTTGTCGATGACGTCTTTCTGCCCAATTAGCTTGAATGTCTATCAATAAGACAAGGTTAGAATACCGTCGTGGATAGTGCCTGCCTCCAATATCATAGCCACTTCCGCTAGCCTTTCCGGTAGACATTCTGGGTATACGAGACTCGACATGTGGCCGACACATGAGTTCAACCGGCAGGCGGAGCCCAATGCCTCTTGAGGTAACCCGGGCGCCACCTCTTTACTAAACATGTCCGCCGATTTTACTGCCTGCGCATCCTGTTTATGGAGGCGACTGGGAAGCGTGGTAAAAGCAGCAGATGGTCGAGAATGAGTGCTTTCATAGGGTTCCGAGTAAAGAAAGGCAGACGAAGAACGCGATCTGCCGGAGAGGGACTTGCGAAATCTTGCTTTGAGTTGCATGACTGTCTCCTTACGCTTTGATGTCAAAAGAGGTCCAAGGGTTTGAGAACAGCAGTGGTGAATCTTGGAATAACGACGTAGATCAGGAGACACTCTTTAAGTAAATCCAAGCTTTTATCACTTTTCTTTTGTCATGTATTTGTGATGTAGGCTACGGAGTGGTCCGTTTTACTTTTAACCTAAGTCATACAGAGTAGTCTAGGCCTAGTACAATGCATAACTTTCCCAAGAAAAGAGTGACGCTATTAGTACTAGGCGTAACTTTGGTGAGGCGGAACACTAGCTTGCATCATATTGTTGAAATGACTAATACCCGTAAAGTTTCGTATCGACTAGCAATTTATATGGCCAATTGAAACTCAATGAAGGTT
>JAABUG020120076.1:0-26459 GCA_011319215.2 Scortechinia acanthostroma
TCTTGTGCTCGCAGTTTTGAGACTGAAAATTACTCAGCAGTCGTTTCTTTTCGACAGCCCGGACATTGACCACGACATATTGGACCATTTATTTGACTCACAAGCTTTACTGACCTTCACCAAGACGACAGAAAGGTTTACTAGGAACTTGGATGCCCTCACACAAAGCGAAAAACAGGATCTGGAACGATCATTGCTGAGTGTGAAAGGAAATGCACCCGAATACCTTACTGGGATGGAATGGAGCCGTACGAGAATGGACGCCTGCATCTCACTGGACAAGGTGCTGGATGAGATTTGCCAGAAGAGAGGCAAGCTTCTCTGCTGCGTCATCTCCATCCTGTATATGCAAGAAGGTGACTTTCGATCTATATGCCGAAGGTACGACTACGATGAACCCGGAAGGGTTGCGAGTCAATTCATAGTGGACATGTCGTCGAAAAAGGTTCTAGCGCCACGAGCTTCTATTATTAGAGGCCAAGATGTACTCCAGGAGTTCTATTTTGATTTCTCGACAGTTTTCTCGGACGCCGAGTTACTCGAGGTCTGGCCCACGCCTATGAACAGATATCCAGTGCCTATTTCGTTGCCACTCGCCATGATGGCATGTCTGCGGGGACACTTGAGGATGGCTATATGGGCCATGAAACTGTCTAGCTCACCATTGGCCGATTTCTATCGAACGCTGCGCAGTGGCGTCGTGCATATTGCGCCCCAGGAAATACCACCACCAGGCTCTCTCTCGATGCGGATGCCGGAATCCTTTCCTCGTTCTCCTCAAGACTCTGTCCGTTTGGACCATTTTGAAAGAGGCTCCTCCTACGATACATACCAAGTTTCCCGAGCCAGAAGTGATGACCATGAGCCGCGCCAGCGCGTCGTGGGCAGAGAGAGAACCTATATCAGAAGCGTATATTCCTTATCTGCTGACTCCGCCGAAACAAATTCTGCCATTACAACATCATCCGTCGCCCTGGAAGGCCACGCCGAAGATGGCTACGTGACCGCTCCAGAAGAAGATACAGACGACGTTGTAATCATAAGGACAAAACCACTACCGCCACCATCGCCAGAAAATTCCGCCTCATCTTCTGCGTCATCGCTGCATGATGAGGAGGCAGAATCCGTAGTTCGGCTTTCTGTCCTGAAAGATGTGTTGACTAGGGATGGGCTGGCCGAAGTAATAGCTCTCGACAACATCCGGGGATACCTAGACAGACAAAGAGAGAGGCAGGTGCAGGCGGGAATAATACCGTCCAAATACCGAGAAGATAGGGAGATGATCATAGACTATCCTCTTGATCGAGAGTACACTACCACGAGACCTGGTGAGCGTCGTCGACACTGAGAGTTCCGTTCTGATGGACCTAAGCGCAGCTCATGGTCGCATCGTCATTCAAGGAAAAATATGCAGCTGGGAGGAGTAAACGGCCCCGACGGAATGGAGAAGTGAGGGAAGAAGTAATCAAGGAGAGTAGATAGTTATTTATTTAGAAAAATTAGACCTTTATTTGATTGAAATCTACCATACAAATTACTAGTAATTTAGAAACTTTACTATAAACTAGAAGACAGCAAACAAGCTGCCAAAAACAGCTGCAAGTGATACTATTTTTAGCTATTAACTTACCAGCCTTCCTACTACTTATACAGACCCTGGGCCATATGACAATGCAGAATAGTCGAGTCGGTTGTCTATATTCAGCGCTTTGCTTCGCTCTCAAAACCATATTGTACAAAATGCTACTTAAGGTGAGTGCTTATTATGGTGGTGGAACATGAGGCACGGGTACCTGGGACCTTTTTCCCTTCATCACGTGACAATGCGGCCGAAATAGGCGGCTGTGGAGCAAATCCTAATTCTACTCAAAGTAATGCCGAGCATAATATGGAGTATTCTTCGTCGCTTCTCATTTGCCGACAGAGCAATATCCTTTTTTCGAACCCTGGAAGTTTTGCCGGCTCGGCATTTCAATACCCAGCTGGCCCTAGGCATCGCCACCAAGTCCATAAGTCCGCGGTCGTACGGAGTAGATGGCACAGTTGCCCGAGATCATACGGCTTATCCCACTGCGGGGGCCCCGGGATTTGTAAATATGCATAGTGGGGAAGCAATCCCTTGTAACATTAACTTACACTCTCATCCAGCCACTCACCCAGAATGCCGGGCAACTAGCATCTTTATAACGGCCCAGGAGCAGAAATTCGCCCAGTTTCTTAGCAGGAGTTGACAAAAGCCGTAAAATTAGGCTTATTCGCGGTTATATCCCTGTAGTGGTGATATCATGGCTTACTTGTAGTACTTATGCGGGACCTTATTAACTGGTTTTCCCTACATCTTTAGCATACCCTGTTTGTACGTGTCGCAAAATTCACGTATGGATTCTGATAGCATCAAAATGGACTCTAATCCAGCACCTCAAAATCTTCTCCGCCATTACACAACAGGAGACAGTGTCCTTGTTCCAATACCCCGTGACACATTCGAGAAGCTCTACCTAAACCCTAAGCTCACCCACAGTGGCGGTCTTCACAAGAAGTTCGGGAATCCAACTCCTATCGCCCTGATGGGATTTGTAATATCCGCACTGCCCATGTCTTGCATTCAAATGGGCTGGCGGGGGTCCGGTGGCAACGGCGGTGCGATTCTGTGAGTACGGGTCTTATGGGCCACCAGACTGATGTGAAACTGACCTGCTGCGGGCCGGTTTACATATTCTTTGGTGGACTGATTCAGATCCTTGGAGCCATTGGGGAGTGGCTGATTGGCAATACCTTTTCATCTGCTCTCTTCTTCACATATGGTAAGTAACTTCATACGACTAAACAAAAGAGGCACCTTTACTCACTTAATCCATCTCAGGAACTTTCTGGCTCGTTGATGGGACATCGCAGATGCCCTTTTTTGCAGTGGGTCGCAATTATTCGCCGACTGGAGATAGCCTTGAAGGCCAAATAACTCCTATGTTCTATGCTACTGTTGGTAAGTACCAGTTGCCGAGGCGAATAGTGCCACATATTAATTACGCTTTTGAAGGGTTTTACTACGTGTTTCTTGGAGCATTGTCCTTTATTTACCTAATCTGCTCTATTCGCACCAACGTATGCCTTGTAGCGGGTATATTCATTCTCGTTGTCGATGTTGGCTTTTTTTCCGGTGTCTACTTCAACCTCGCTCTAGGAAATGAAAGCCTAGCTACGTCGCTAAGGATTGTAAGTGCTGTCTAGTCTTTAGCATCTCTGACGTGACTAATGGCTAATATAAGAACTCTCAGACCGCTGGTGCACTTACAATGGCCCTCTGTGTACCGGTTGCATATCTTTTCATTACCCAGATTTTGGAGGCTGTGGATTTCCCAATTAGCTTGCCCGTGGGTGATGTAAGTACAGTGATCCTAGGCAAGTCTCAAAGAGCTCGGATTGCGGAGGTTGGGCAATTGGAGTCTGGTTTGGCGAACGGTAACTTGGCAAAGAAGGAGGAATAGCTGGTTACGACCCTAAGCCCTGTGATATATTCAATATATATCACTTTACTTGCCGGGATATATATTTGAGTAGGGGAGCACATCGATGTTCTGTCTACGGGTGGGTGGTGTTCAAGCAAAGGTAGTGAGGTTGATAGCAACAAAATTTTC
This sequence comes from Scortechinia acanthostroma, assembly GCA_011319215.2. Lineage (NCBI taxonomy): Eukaryota > Fungi > Ascomycota > Sordariomycetes > Coronophorales > Scortechiniaceae > Scortechinia > Scortechinia acanthostroma. The sequence continues at coordinate 3,636 of JAABUG020120076.1, forward strand.
CCCATACTCCAGCGAGGAAAATGTTACTGTGGACAGACAACAATTGTTGGCCTAGAAACTAATTACAGTCAATGTCCACAACTTCTGCGTTGAAACCTGGAGCAGATCGTGCAGCTCGTACAGTCTGTCTGTGTCTGTGTGTGTGTGGGTTCTTCATTTAACCCTCCCTCCCGAAGGATATGCGGGCTACCACAACAATATGGCGCACTATTGCATCTTGACGAATTTGGAGCCCCGTCAAGGCCTGCGGCGGCCTAGTTGCCTGTGATTGTGTTCCACGGCCTCCCTAGCACGCGGCTTCTAAACCTCTGAGATGCTTCTACAAAGTCTAGGGTAGCAGTAATAGTTCCTTCCTGTACGGTTCTATTCTACTTACCTTATTCTCTCCTTACTAGCATAAGTGCCATATTATTATTAAAAGTATCCCCCACTTTCCTCCTAAGTTCTTAACGTAGAGTGGCTAGCCTCGGGCAGTCTATTGGGACGTGCATTACTATTCCTTCACTCCACATTCATATTTATTATCCTCACAGTACTTGAGTTCTTTGACATGTGTTGCCGGCCATGAGTAATCGGTTCTCAGTTATATAAGCAGGTAGGCTCAGCTTTATTAAAGTAAGCGATAGAGGCAGCAGGTATATCTAGGCGGGAGAGCTCCATGGACGCTACAGAGGTACCCGCCCTTCATACTTCTTTACCAGGTATCTTGCCATCCCATGCTGATATGCTTCCGGATTACTACCTTTTCCCGCGTGACAGGGCCACAAAAGGGGTGGTTCTCCTCGCCACCAACGACATCCTTGGCCAGCGAGTCCGCTTTGTTATTTCCTGGGTTGTCGCAGTGTCCGGGGGGCCATTGCAGTTAGATAGTGGATTCCCTAAACCTTTATTCTCAGCCTTGATTATTGCTTACTAACTGCTTTATTAAAGTCACAATAACACAAAGTATTCCTAGAATTTAGAAGACAGCAGGCTGTTTATTTCTTAAGGTAAAGGGTGCTTTTCTCTACTTCCTCAACTTTTGGTATTTGCTAGTAAACCAGGCCAACCCCCAGAGCGAATATATGCTCAGGGCAGGCAGCTTTGCTGTTTAGCTGCCATTATTAGTGATTACCCCTGACAAGACCATCGATCGCATCCAGAAATCTCGACGGGGACAGTGGGCGTTCCAGGTGACTGAAGCCGACTGTGGAGATATTATCCTCATTGCCATCTCTGTCATTGTCACTCTCGAGAATATTAAACCCAGCTATTAATCCCGGCCAGCTTCTCGACCTCACAGTGGTACTCGCCGCAAATGACAGGTTCCAGAGAGGACACAATGCACCATCTAAACCACCGCGCCAAGACTATTTGTTAATACCATACTCATAAGTCCAATCTTCGTACCCGCAATATTCCTGCCACGCAGTTCGCGTTCCAGGTCATGGTGATCCGGCCGCTGAACGATGAGCGAATACGCGAATGATATACCCCGAGCGCTGGAATAAGCCGCTTTTCGCGCGCGGTGGCTTTGCCGGGCGAAGAGAGACCGGAAGGCGTTAAGGACGTGTGTCATGGCGCCTGGCTCAAATTCGTACCAGGCTTTGCTCGATAAGCAGAAGGTTGTGGAAGGGATTGCGTGGCCCATCCCTTGCTTCGGTAGTTACCGTGAACATCTGGTTTCGAAGGAAAGAGATTAGGGTTACGAGTATTATGCCGCTGGTGCTATTTGGGTCTTGTTCCCCTGCTCTTGCTGCTCTCTTGCTGCTGCTCTTGCGGCCCGCTCTTGCGGCTGCCCAGTGTGCCAAGTAGTCCAAAAGGTACTGAATTGCCGCCGTGTTAGGATTGACCAGTCCAGGACGGGCTATGGAAATTATCATCCCTCCACACGTAAGACTGGCACTTGTCCTTGGAAATTCGCATTCTGGGCCTTTAAACCGGCAGCTGCTATTGGTGGAGTAGAAAGACGAGGAAAGTATGTATTGCGATCGCGACTTCTGCGATCAACGGTCAGGTGGAACTTCGGGAGACTAAAAAGGAGCACGGATAGCTCGGCTTATGAACCATTAATATGGAGCGTGCTCGAGAATGCCTGAGGAGGCAACATGATAGAGGTTTAAGCAACCGAAGTTGAGTGAAGTGGTTCAGTGATCTCGGCAAAACCGATTAACTATTTGGTGGGCCATTTCCTCTAGTGGAAGAATCAAATATGTAGATCTCAGTGATCTTTCTAATCGGGATAGCCACCAGGGCATTTCATTCAAGGCTACATTCCGCCGCTCTCTTGAAGGTAGTAGTATTCTTCCGTCTATTTTTCTGCTGAGGGACTGCCGTTGTGGTCTCAGAGATATATAGTATACCATCAAGAAGAGCACCTCCAGCTGCGCCGAACCTTCTCAATACGTCGGGGCTTCGAATTTCTATCTACTTCGTCCAAGTGCCGCACGCCAATGACAGATGCAAGGACCTCGCTTAGCAGACAGCTGCGAGGCTCTTCAGGAAAATAGTCCTTGTTCAGTGGTTCATCCAGTATGTTTCCGCGCTTCTCACAATCCTGAGAGCTGCCCCCATGAGCTTCGAGCTGATGGTTGATCAGCGCCGTGCTGGATTTCCGGCCCCACTTGGCATATTTCCTTTTCACGTCGAGTCTTGTCACATTAGAATCAAGCGATTCAGCAGCTTTCTGACTCTAGTGTGAGCGAGCTGTGTTGGACTGACATCGCTGCCTTCGTGGCAGCCTATATGCCTGAGTCGTAAGGCAGCTCGGCCACAGGCTAGGGCCCTCTGTATCCAGAGAAAGGGATCTGTGATTCTTCAAACAACTAGCGGGAAGCGATCGGGCCCTTCAGTCCCAAATTATCGGAGAGACTACTCTTTCTTCCATTACAATGAAACAGATACATTGCTTCTGGAAAACGGGGTCACTAAAGCATTAAACCAGATTAAACGGAACTGAGGGGCATCCGACCCAAACCCCAAATCCTAGCCCTCTCCTTCCCTAACGCAGCATCTTCCTCCTCCGCCCACGCTAGTGCTCACTCGGCAACATAACACGCAACCCACGATGCCGTCCGCGCAACGCAACAGCCGCAAGAATGAATTTACTAATCGTATGCCAAGCCCCGCAAAACGAGTAATTCTTGCCCGGATAGCCCACACTAACGCCCACACAGCCGTATGCAGAAACAACTTCAAGGATGATATTGAAAGTATTGAATGCTACGGGTTGGTTGTTGTAGTGATCTGATTTTGCGATGGCGATGAAGAGGATTGCCAGGACGATCCACCTTATGTCGTGGCTGAGTCAGGAGCGGACTCGTTGGTGGACGAAGTAGCCGCATGAGGATTCAGAGAGACTGGGTTCCCTATATGGTAGCGGACTAGGTCCATGATGACGTTACTGCGGCTGGAGTTTGCTCGGGTTTTTGGGGGTTCTGTCGTGGGCCTAGATTCCCAGGGATCGCTCTTCGTAGACGTTGGTGTTGCTATGGGTTGTGAGATGAGAGGTTTTTTGGGGATTTCTTAGTTGGACGTACCGGATTGTCACCAGCACGGGCACATCGCGATGACTACGCTTGTACTGTGGTACTGGAGTCTAGGTAAGAGCCAGCCTATAATTTGGAAATTCAAAATCACTCTCCCGATGGCAAGTTGCCAGGTTTGATGTGTTGTCTTGTATCTAGCCAGGCATGGGCATCGCCGGGACGATTCCAGGATGGCTACTACTGGACACGGAAGGCCTGCTCTCAATTGTTTCAAGGCAGATATAATTCAACATCTGGCTCTGCACGCAAGATACTATCGACTTACAGTTTGATAATATTAGTGAACCGAATATAACGGGCACATCATCAAAAACAGTCACTACGTCGAGTATTATACAGTATGTCTGCCTCGATTACACTCATCTATGTGTGGAACAACTTGAGACTTTCAGCCGTCTACAATGGAGATTGAGAATACGGACGGCAAATACAACAAGACAAGGCCTGCGTTAAGCTGAAATAGTGCCAACTCTATTGATGACTCGGTCACCTTTCCTATCTATAAAATGAACCCGAAATTGAACGATGGATAGCGTAGACTCACTCGTGATCTGTCTGGGTAATGATGGATTTCCACTGGTCGAATGTTTCAACATGGTTCTTGCATATAGACGTAACGATCTCATATGCGTCACTTCCAATGAGAAGTCTTCCGGGAAGATTCTTCCCTGCCGCAACCCCGGTTCCAAGGATAACGTCCACCATAACCTGGACCCCTTTAAGCACATCCCCAGGTTGACTCTGATCAAGTTGGCCAATTTGAACTTCTCTTTTTCGAGTTTTGGATCCATCATAATCTTTGATGCGGTGAGAAGGTCCCTTCATGTTCTTTGAGCCAAGAAGATTAGACCGGAAGCCTCCAGGCTCAAGGGCGCCGACTTTAATTCCAAATTCTTCAACTTCGTCACGAAGTGCCTCAGCATACATAGACATAGCTGCTTTAGATGCAGAATATGTCCCCATTGTTGCAGAGCCAGTCCATGCAGCCATTGAGGACACAAAAATGATAGTTCCAGATCGCCGAAACCGCATGGATGGAAGAACTGCGCGAGCGAGGTTCAAAGGTCCGAAAACATTCGTCCGGAAAACACTCTCATCTTCCTCAATCCTTCCCAGAACTCGCTCAGTATGAAAATTGTAAAAGAACTGCCGGGATTACTTACTTCGTTTCTTCCACCCCTCCTGTGTGAACGAAGCCAGCATTGCTCAGAAGGATATCAATTCGACCATAGATACCAAGCGCTTTCTCCATAAACCCATTTATTTCATCCACTGGTGCAGTGACATCCAGTGCCAACGTCTGTGCTCCAGCATCCGCTAATGTTGAGATACTCTGGATATTTCGTGCTGTTGCGATGACCTTCTCCTCTCTCCTGAGAAGCTCACGAGCAAATGCATCTCCAAAACCAGAAGAGCAACCTGTGATGAGCCACACATGGGGTGCCATGCTGCCTTTGTGTGAGCAGTGGAGGTGTGGAGGAATTCGTAAGAAATCATAGCCTGTTCTCCGATTCCTTTCACTTTAATATAGTTTGGAAGGGATAGGCCCGTGCTGACGCGCCAGGGGCCGTTGGACCTCTGTGTGGACGAGATGAGATGCATCAATATGGTCTTAACTCCGGTAAGCAAGCCCCGCCAAAGCTTGGCTTGGTAGCTGCAGCTGACGGTTGACGTAATTTAATTGCCCTTCTTGGCCTATCAGAAACTATATAAGAAACCCTCGTCAATCGGATGCTCTCTACCCGGTTGTCAGTGTGGCGAACTTAAAAGCAAGACGACTTGTGGTCAAGATTATGATGTCACGACTTTGTGTCTGCCAAGATAGCGCAAATCTGTGACGTCGGGTTGAAGAAAAACATTCTACATCGATATTTGAGTTAGGTTTGAAAAGAATGATAATCCCAACATCACCAATGGATGGATAAGGGACCATCCCTGAGTACATACCACTTCAATTGTGCAAATCATGCGAAAACGGCTAGACCGGTCTTGATCATCATCGCGCGAGTTCGACTGTGGGCAATGCGACACGCATATCTCTATAAAAATTACCGGACATATGGTATCTTTGCATTACTATTGGTTCAACCAGAAGTGATGGTGGAACCTCAGAGTGAGCCACAGAAACTGGGTACCGCAGCATTTGGTATTTTGGTGTCTTTGGATACCAATGATGGCACCCGTGCTTTGAATGGCCGGGACCGAAAATTTTCGGAGCCTCCGATCAATTTTGGTCTATCGATCAGCGCGCCTTCGGCTTTTTGATGATAAGGAGTCTAGGCTCTCTACGTCAATATGTGTATATATCTTTATAAATATTCGAGCTAGGCGCAACGTAAATTGCAAGATAGTTACTGTTTACACTTTTAACTCAAATGACCTCTACCGATTATGAGTTCGAAGGGTGGATGGGCCTCGGCCCTAGCGCGGCGGATGGCAAAATGGTCTGGCAGAAATTCTCCCCGAAACAATGGGCAGAAACCGACGTCGACATAAAGGTCAGCCACTGCGGCATCTGTGGCTCGGATGAGCACTCCTTGAGAAGTTCCTGGGAATGGGTATTCTTTCATCCCCCTTCCTGTTGATACGTGGCCTCAAAGTAACCCAGAGAGTAGCTTCCAACCAAGTATCCCTGCTGCGTCGGCCACGAAATCGTCGGGACAGTCTTGCGGGTTGGGTCTCAAGTCAAAAACGGCCTCCAAGTGGGCGACCGAGTCGGCGTGGGCGCTCAGACCGAGGCTTGTCTGGGTCGTCTGGGATATTGCGCCGAGTGTGCTAGTGGCAACGAACAGTACTGTCCACGGTTTAGCACCACTGCCTGTGGAACATACATCAACGGCGAGACCGCCTATGGTGGATATGCGTTGTATCATCGATGCCCTGCTCATTTTGCAATCAAGCTGCCAGACGTGCTGCCTTCGCATCTCGCTGCTCCCATGCTCTGCGGAGGAATCACGATCTATAGCCCGTTAAAGCATCATGGTTGTGGACCCGGGAAAAGAGTGGGCATCATTGGCATTGGAGGTATAGGGCATTTTGGAATTCTCTTCGCCAAGGCGCTAGGCGCTCAGGAAGTGGTTGCCATCTCGCGACGAGAGAGTAAGAAAGCAGATGCTTTGCAGTTGGGAGCAGATAGATATATTGCTACCGAAGATGAACCGAACTGGGCAGAGAATAATGCTCGTTCACTGGATATCATTATCTCTACGGTCTCCTCGGCTAATGTAAGCCCCCTTTATCCTACATTCTGCCCTTCCCATCAGATTCCAGTTTTCTAACAAGTTGTAGATGCCAATGGACAAATATATTGGGCTCCTAGCCACGGACGGCACTCTAGCCCAGATCGGCTTACCTGCAGAAGGTAGTCTAACGGCTCCTTTCGCGACCCTATCCAACCGCCGAAAAGTCACGAGCTCTATATGTGGCAGTCCAGAGGAGATCCGAGAGATGTTGAATCTGGCTGCAGTGAAATCTATCCATCCATGGGTTCAGGTAGTACCAATGAAAGATGCGAATCAGGCGCTTCTGGATACGGTGGCTGGAAGGGCCCGGTTCCGCTATGTACTGCAGAATTAGGGTTTAGGTAGACCAAATGAATAATAACGATCGTAGGTGAACGTTGATCAGTCTTTGAATCTGCATAATGGGGAAGGGAAAGCAATGGCGCTCTAATCATAACACGATTTAGATGGAGCTTCGAAGACAGGGAGGCTCAACATTTTGTCTAACCCTAGTTAAGTGGAGAAGAAGCGTAAGGTGAATGGGTAGCAATCTGACACCTGCTGAAGAAGCGGGAAGAAGGGTTTAGAGATTTTGCATTTAATCCCATTAAATAGATACTCGGTGCGACAGAATGCGTCAGTAGTTGATGAAAGAACAAGTCCCAGGGAAGGTTGGAACCACCCCACCATGACCTTGGTGCATGACTTTGCGAAAACGATGAATGATTCAACTACATGCCTGGTCGCTTACGCTGACAGGAACGGAAATAAGCCCTATTTCGGATTGGGTGTCTATAACGTGAGCCTCCACAGCGACACAGCCAAGTTTAATAGTCTCTGACATTGGACACGTATCGCGGTTGGGGCCAATCACGCCTGCAATGAAGCACTACTGCTACATGTTTTGGCCGAATAAACCGAGTTATGGAATTTCCCCGGGCTACTCCGTAGTGATGAGGTCATCCAGTCGTTCGAGATATGGGCTGTGTCCTGGCCATCATAGACGCCCGTTGAAAAGGCAATGAACCTTGAGATCATTTATTAACATGAATAATAATTTGGAGGCACATGGCTGCCACATTATACGAAATTACCTACCGGCCTTTCCGTAAGCAGATCCGACGCTAGTAGGTGACACTTGCTGGAATGGGCCGGTTGCCAGAAATTCCGCCCAGGCCAGAGCTCCAAAGCCGAAAAGTTTCGGACTTTCGGATGATGAAGGAAAGATCTCGCAGTTTGGCCATTTAACTCGATTGGTATTGTGTATTATATTATGCTCATAAGCCACCGATTCTGTTCGAGACTAGAAGGGATATGAATACTTTCTGCTGTGACAAACAGCAATGCGATTTCAATACCCATTTCACAGATTATCTTCCTACGCCCTTGCTGTTTAGTATGCCCACTACCTACCCTCCAATTGTCCTCTTCCATTACCCCTTTTCACCTTGGGGTGCTAAAGTCACTGCCTACTTACTTCTGCGCGGTATTCAGTACGCAGAATGTCACCAACCCCTCCAGTGGCCCCGGCCTGATCTTACAGATCATTTCAACATACAGTATCGTCGCATTCCTGTGCTGGCCATTGGGCGAGATTTCTATTATGACACGAGTCTGATATTCGAGAAACTTGAGGCTCTCTTTCCTGAAACGAAACGTCTCGGGCCTGAAGTTCCGGCGGAACAGGCTTTGACAAAACTACTGGACAAGTGGGCGGACACTACGGTGATGAAAACAGTGCCACACGCGTTACCACCTGATTCTACGCTCTGGAAGGATGAGAAATTCCTCAATGATCGCATTGAGCTATGGGGTGATCAGTTCAGCCATGAGGCCAGGAAAAAGCAACATCCAGGAGCCCTGGCGGAGTTGAGGCTCCATTATGGGTTGCTTGAGGATATGCTAGGCGATGGACGCGAGTGGTTGCTTGGCAGTGCAAGTTTAAAATTGGCAGATATCCACGGTGAGAGGCGGATCGATTTGCGATAAGTTTGTCTGAATATCAGAATCTGGAGCTGATCTGCTGTGTGTAGCCGCGTTCGCGTTGCATTGGCTTGCCAGTGTTCCCGATGCATTGCCAAAGCAATTCTTCTCAGAAGTGGTCTTCCCCAGAACCCACGCCTACCTAGCCCGATATAAGGATGCGGTCGAATCTGCCAGGGATATTGCGCCTAGACCAACTATTTTGTCAGGCTCTGAAGCTGCACAGAATATCCTGCGGTCGGAATACACTGAGCCAGGCGGCGTGGTAATGTGTGACCCTACAGGCCTCCAGCAGGGTCAAATAGTAGCTGTTTACCGCAATGATGATCTAAGCTCCAAAAGAAAGCATAGAGATACTGGCCGTCTGGTTGCTTTAACGCCTCGAGGGGTCACCATTATGAAACAAGCAAGGCCCTCTGTGGAGATTAGGATTCATTGCCCACGGTGGCAGTTCTTAGTAGAAGAGGCAGACAGTTGAAGGCTTAAAGATATCTGGACCAGTAAGGCAGCATCGGATGTGGTTCATGTTTGGTTCCTTCAGAAGATAGAAGCTCGATTGGTTTTCAAGCTATAAAGAATCTGACTGGAAAATAATACAATCACTATTATTCTTCATGTTATTACTTCCTTTTTAATTTTGAATATAAATAACTTTGTGAATACTAGTATCACTAGAAAACAAAGATAGGACTTAAATAAGCTAAAATAATTACATTGGTTACAGTAATATCTACCAGGGTCTTGGGAGTATCTTACGAAAGAGTTTTAGTGCGCCATCACTAGGGTTTGCGGGAATCAAAGAGTAGTGATGGTTTTGCAATCAGCCGTACAGAATAACATTGCAATGATCATTACAACCACGGAGCTCTCTGCTGGCAACAATACCGTTCTTATTCTCAGACAAATGTCCATTGTAACTATCAGAGTACAAGCGGATAGTTACGGAATCAAATTGAACTCAACGGAAGACAACAACGCGATCTACAAGTCAGTGCGAAGGGATTGACACCCACAGGGATGGTTTCGAGCCAACTGGAATGGAAGGAGAGTAGCATTTCATGATGTGGGTCTCACAATCAAAGGATAGTTTATAGAGAACCTCCCAGTGAAGGATGCTCAACTAGCTCACAGTGCTGAGCTCTTGCAAACACAAGCTACTCAACATCCAAGTCACAAAAGATTGACAGTCAAAAGATTGACACCGAACATAATGGCCTCCATCTATGACCCAATAGCATGTTAAGCATACCTACTGACATCTTTAGCTTAAAGACAAATTGGAGATACTAGCCGCAGAAACAAATCCTCACTCGGTCAAAGATTAAACCATTGACATTCCTGCTAAATCATGTAAAAGCCCTGTCATCACGTACAAATCCTACCGAAAGCCAGGTTAGTACTCGAATGGAGTTGAACTAGGAGCGAAGCCGCGCCGGAAATGGCGCGGGAAGCTCCCTCATCCGCAGATTACCCATAGTAGATAGTCTAGTGGCAAATTGAATTATTTGAATTTAGAGCTTCAACCAGTTTACCCGCCTCTAGGCCTTCTAAAATGGATCTCACGAGCAAATACTCTGATTACGATGCATGCTCTTCAAGCTGCTCTCTCTGCGTGCTAGAGAGCACGCAGTTTTGCGACCCACTGCTCCCTCCGCTATTTCAAAATTGGCGCGGTAGTTCTAGTGGTTTTCCAAAAAGATGTAGAGACAATCAATCCAGATTCAAGAGAGAAAATAACCATTCTGGCTAGGTCAGGTTTGAGTGACCTAACATAGTTGGATTCTCACCGTAAAGATCATCATGGGGAAATTCTTACATGTTTGATGCGTGAGTAGCTCTTCTATGTCTATACAGGAGTTGCACTAATGAGCATAGCTTGGCACCATGGGGCTAAATCAAAAAGCTGTGAGAAGAAGCGAGTTACTCAGAAACATCCCCCCCCGAAAAATACCTTGCTGACGGAGTCAGACAAAAGTGCTCAGAGAACTCTCAAATGGATTTTACCCTGGAATCCTCCAGTCAGACATCACCAGAAGATTTTCAATCCAGATTGGACGCTAAGGCCGGGATGGAAAATAGTAATTGAGGCCTTCCGGACCAGACGTGGCTGGGAGCATGTCTTTACCCGCAGGAAAACAAGAGGGTCGTACGAAGACGTTGATTTGATTCGGCGTCGAGGATACTGGAAGGAGATAACTGAAGACATGAGACAGGAGGACTTGGCTAGGAAAACTGCGCCATGCCTAAGAACTGGAGGTGGGTTTCCATGGTGAACACATGTAGGTACTGCATACCTTGTTTTGTATTTAATGTTACTACAACTTTCGCGTAAAGCATCCGAACAGAGCTCTAGACGCAGATTTGCTAGGCTTTTATGGTCGTCTTTTCGTCCAGGATCTGCTCAATGCTCGAGCAGAAGCCTTACCATGCCGCCATGACCGTTAGAGAATGATGCAAGTGTAGGCGGTCTTGCTGTTCTTGCCTTGGTCTAGAGGGTCTGCTCCATGCTCAAGCAGAAGTTTTGCCATGCTATCATAGCCTTCAGAGGCAGCTCGAAATAATGGAGTCTCACTGTACTCATTTTTGCAGTTAGGGTCTGCTCCATGCTCAAGCAGAAGTCTTGCCATGCTGTTATGGCCTTCGGAGGCGGCTTGAAACAACGGAGTCTCGCCGTCCTCATCTTTGCAGTTAGGGTCTGCTCCATGCTCAAGCAGAAGTCTTGCCATGCCATCATGGCCTTCAGAGGCGGCTCGAAACAACGGAGTCTCGCCGTACTCATTTTTGCAGTTAGGGTCTGCTCCATGCTCAAGCAGAAGTCTTGCCATGCCATCATGGCCTTCAGAGACGGCTTGAAACAACGGAGTCTTGCCATCCTTATCTTTGCAGTTAGGGTCTGCTCCATGCTCAAGCAGAAGTCTTGCCATGCTATCATGGCCTTCAGAGATGGCTTGAAACAACGGAGTCTTGCCGTCCTTATCTTTGCAGTTAGGGTCTGCTCCATGCTCAAGCAGAAGTCTTGCCATACCATCATGGCCTCCAGAGGCGGCTAGAAACAATGGAGTCTCACCATCCTCATCTTTGCAGTTCGGGTCTGCTCTATACTCAAGCAGAAGTCTTGCCATGCCATCGTGGCCTCCAGAGGCAGCTTGAAACAACGGAGTCTTGCCGTCCTTATCTTTGCATTCAGGAACCGCACCAAGCTCTAACAGCAGCTTTACTTGTTTTTCATCCCCAATAACTGACGCTCTATACAAGAGACTCCAGCCAAGACTGTCTTTCTGTTCAAGGCTTGCACCGTGCTCAAGAAGCAGTCTTGCTGTACTCTCATGACCACTAGAGACCGCTGCAAATAGTGGAGTTCTGCCGTCCTTATCCTTGTAAGAGACACTGGCCTTGTTCGTAATGAGCGTCCTGACAACATCTGCATGGCCCTCTGAAGATGCGACGTGTAATGCTGTCTGTGATGAAGCGTTAGGCGTGTCCGGACTACTTGTCTTCGTCAGTAACAGTTCCACAACCGGGGTTGAACCTATGTACGCCGCTAAGTGTAGAGGAGTCTGCCCGTCGTGGCGCGCTAGGTCTGGATTGCAACTGCTAAGGAGCAACCTCACTATCTTCACATTGCCACGTTCAGCGGCCAGGTGAATTGCTTGCTCATCCTTGAAGGTCCGAGGATGGGGACTGCTTGTTCCTAGGAGGGTAACCACGACCTCCTCATGACCTCTCCAGACAGCATGGTGCAATGCAGTCCACCCTTGCTCATCACTCTCATCTGGATCGACGTTGGCTTCTAAGAGGTACGTTACACGGGACGTGTCGCCGTCACCGGCGGCTTCAATGAGGTACCGTTTCAAAAACCCTGGATGGCTCTCAACTGTGAACATCTGCTGCAAACGCTGTTGATCCGCATATTGCCCACCATCAGGCCGCCTAGAGTCCATCGCGCTTTTTGCTTCCTGGATAATGCCCCACGAATCTCTGTCCTCTTCCGTATTCGCATTGAATCCGCCGATGTGAACATTCAAGTCTGACACCTGGCGGCTGTGATCAAAATCTGATTGCGCCAATGCAGGATGAAAGTACACCGGGCCGACATAATCACAATGGCATTCGCCAAAATTAACCCAAGGCCTTACCACGAGAGCCCGGCGTATTGCTTTGTTAGTGGTGGCCCACTCTGGCTCTGCCAAAAGGACATGCTTGTCAGGAATTTGGAGAGCACGACGGATTATCAATTCTATCAGCGGATGTGCCCGGTTCCAAGCGTACCTCTCGGCAGGAATGTGATCGAGACGTAGAACGTTCCACTTGCCAAAAACGTTGCCATTTTGTTGCACACTGAGTGTAACACCTGGCAGGGTCACGGGTAGATCAAGTAAGTTCGTAGGACACCAGTTATAGCCTTGAGACATTGTTGCGGAGCTATGAAAAAGGTGTCCATAGGAGACTTTGCCGACTTTCTGTAGGATCGCTTGATATATCCCTTGCTGTGTGAGTAGCTCAGGTATACGTATACGTGCAAAGAGTCCTGAAATAATTGACATATCCTTCGGCCAAGACGTGTGTCGCGGACTTAAAACCGTCAAAATATCATTTATGTCGGTGATTCCTTGGCCTCTGAGTTTTATGATCGCTTGCCTGGCGGCGTCGTGACTCCGAGCAGTAGGGGAACTGCGATTTAGCTCCAGGACGTCGGCGTCCAGATCCTTGAGAACCGGTCCATCGGGGCCTTTAAAGATCACCTTGACTCTCTGAGACATCTTCAGTTCCAATGCCGTCCAGCCTCGGCTAAACCATGGTGACATGATAATGGCAAAGCAGGCAGACTTAGCATCAACCCATTCACAATTTCTGAGGAAGCAGTCGTGTACAACAGTTACCGCTGCACGCTCATAGTTCCGATGCATAACTCTCAGGGCTTTGCTGCGTAATCCTTTGTCGGTAGGGATCGAGATCGTATCCCACCAAAGACCGTTGCAGTGGAAGTGCTCGGCAAGCTGTGCAAAGAACTTAAATAAACATTTATTAACTTTTCCAGGTCCCTTAGTCCCTGCGCCAGTGCCATCCGACCACACATGAGATATAGCCATATAATGTTCCTGAGGCTCAAGGATTGACGCGCCGTCCAGCCTCCACGCGGTTGGCTTATCGTCTTTCACAGCACCTTCCAGATCTCTTGAGGAAAAATAATTGGAGTAACAGAATTTCGTATCACATTGAGGCTCATGACGCTGTGGCACCGAGGTGAAATCGAGACGTGAGCGTTCACAAAAGTCGAACGTACATAACTCATGGTCTTCCTTATTTCCTTTGTAGATTCTGTGTCCTGATGATGAAAGGAGTTGAGGCAGTGTGTATATACCTCCTGGTAGGCTTTTGGCAATACACCAGACACGGTTAGGGCAGATATTCAGGTCTTCAATAGCCCTCTGAACCGCTTGCAACACATCATCGTGCGAATCTGGAGGCATTTCCATTTGAAATACTGAGCAGTTGCTTTGGTATTGAGGTCGCAGCGCACTTGGCTGTTCTACTGGGGTCGCTTGGCTTAATTTAAAGTCCTCCCATTTCGAAAGTATAGATATAAATCGTAGTATGGAAGGCCCGGAGAATTTTGTCAGCCATTAGCTGTCCAAGATGCGCCTAATGCTTCAATTCAGGTAGCCATTTTCCACTTCTTCTGGCCAAAATCAGCCTCGATCTCTCAATGGCACATGGTATTGGTCGGTAATAACAGCCGGAACAAGCACTGCATTCCCTCGAAGGGTTGCCAATGCGAGAACAGGCCTTTTGTGAGGCAAGTATGCATGTTTATAATCTAAGCAAACGGTCGCTAGCCAGTCAGCAGCGCTTGATTCCGGGAGCACGGACTGTCATTGGGTGCTCCCCGTTGAGGGGGGGCTAGCGGTTGCGTCCGACAAATTTCGTACTGCAATAATAGTAAGTCAAAATGACAGAGTACCGGGTTGAAGGGATAATAAGAACCCCATGGGTTGTTCAATGTGCATGATGTGCTGGCTAGATTGCTTGCTTGTAAGTTGTCTTTTTCGTCACATCCAACTTTGTTGAGACGGCTTACCCATGGTATGGCCCGGCAAATTTGTGCGTGCTACGACATATCCGTTGGCAATTATTGGCAATTATTAGTATGAGGGCTACATGTGTTTGTGCAGTGGTGTGTTTTAGGCGCATGCTGATGTCCCGGAAAGCAATTTAAGCAACGTTACATATGAGTGTTTCCTATGCTCTGCTGTATGTAAGGTGGTCAGAGCGGCAAACTTGTTGCGTCCATTTCACAAACGAGCAGGGCTGATTTACTACGGGAGCGGCGTAGTAACATTGGTTGCCTCAGGAAGCTCGTGATCAATTTTCCTGCAGCGCTTTTGTGGTCTGGGGTTGTTTTAATTGGCCAAATCATGGACGGAATACATAATTACGGCGATGTGGACCAGGCCAAGAATAAAGAGTGAGGCTGTGTTGTCAATATGCGGATTTGGGATTGTCAGCGTATAGCTATTAAAACTGTCAATGGGTGCTGGAACGGGGGATTTCGTTCTGCCACAGAAAATACTCTTTCTTCAGACTCACCATGGCCCCCCTGTGGAGTTCTCTGTCGCTAAGATCGTTGAGTGAATCAAATTCAGTATCCGACTACCTTTCAGCACAATGGCAGAAT
Source organism: Scortechinia acanthostroma (assembly GCA_011319215.2). Lineage (NCBI taxonomy): Eukaryota > Fungi > Ascomycota > Sordariomycetes > Coronophorales > Scortechiniaceae > Scortechinia > Scortechinia acanthostroma. Next base: position 19,043 of record JAABUG020120076.1, read on the forward strand.
CCGAACGGTATATTTTCGGTCCTATTGTTAGTAGGCCCTGGCATCATTGAGAAAGCCATTGCTCAACTTGTTGGTCTGGGTATAACCCCTGTGGCTTTCTCGTTTGGATGGGTTGCATATTCTGCCAACGCTTTACTATCAGCTATAAGCCGTAAGTATTAGTTTACTGGCTATATACTCTGACCGTCTCCCGATCTTCCGATCTGGAAGGTCCGCATAGGGAGCTTTGGCGCCCTTATGCGCTATTGGCCTTCTCCTTCTCAGACAATTTCTGACGGCAGTAGATGGAAAGTTGATGCCTGACGCCGACGTGACAGATCTCTTGATAATCAACGCGGAGACCGGTCATGTTCGAACAACCAAGACATGGGTACTTGGTAGACTATATCGGGACGTGGAAATCCAAGTGGATAAAGATATGGTGAAAGAACAACCGCATCCGTCATCGGCAAAGCAGGCTCTACCAACGATATCCAACAGTGAAAGGCCATGGGAAGCTCTTCGTATCTCTGTATTTGAATTGGATCTCGAGCGTGGCCGAGCGCATGGAGTCCCGACCCGAGACTGGGTGTGGCTTTCCGGGATTACGGTTATCTTTCTACAACTCTGCATTTCCATTGTCCCATGGATACTGCGCGGAGCATGGGACATTTTTTTAATCACTGCGTCTGGAAATATTCTGGCGGTTCTGGGAGGATCGCTTCCACAATGGACGAAAGAGAAGTGGAGTTGTCCTAAGAATGGAAGTGACACCGTTATACTTACCATGGGAAATGGTAGTCGACACGCGATGGTAATTCTGGGTCGGCGTGGGGTAGGTCTGGATTTCGAGATCCTCGCCCGTGGCACAAGAATTGCAACACCCACCTGGACCACCAGAGTTGCTACTGGCGTTCTAGCCGTGCTTTGGGTTGGTCTTTTGCTGACAGCATCCGGGCTCAAGTTGAATGCATGGTGTAAGTCCACATTTTTCTTCTACAGTCTCATGAGACGAACGGGATATGCTGATCCCTTCGTAGACCTCCTTGGCATAGGAGTGGCAGGCAGTATCCAGAATATTGTTGCAGCAGGAGCTACGCGATCATCTGAGGCTCTTGGTATACACATGAATGTCAAAGAAATCATCAGAGGGCCAAAAGTAGCAGATGTCCTGAAGGAAGCGGAGGTCAAGTATCCGCTGCTTGGAACTGCGTTGGCCCCTGTCTTTTTCCCAGGATCGATGCGTGTCCCTAAGTCTGAACTACAGTTCTGGAAAGAAGCGCAAGAATTACGGACTAAGCCCAACAAACATGGGATTCGGATCGACACAATAATCCTGCCTCAGGTTAATGAAACCAAGCATTGAGTTCGCAAGAAAGCAACAACCACCGAAGGGACATCTTCAAAATGCTATACTGAAGCTTTGAGCGAAACAGGTAATAGTGGCCCGATAATAGGAGAAGTACCTTGACGCTTTGCTATTTATTGCTCAATTGTGGATTGCCTGGTAATCCTCGTCTTTTCTGTACGTTCATTCCAGCATAACAATTTCGCTGGTCATCTCTGAATATCAATTTTCATCCTCGAAAAATGAAGAGCAGAAATGCACCATGCTGACTTTGCATTGCTTTAATCAGGACTAGACCTCACGACTCAAGGGACACTTGTTCACCAGGCGCCATTGAGTAGTACATCGCGCTGGCCTTGTAGTCGGAAGTAGGAACAGTCCTAAATTCCTAATGATCCTGTGCTACTGACCCCTGTCCAGGCACAAAGATGTTGACGTGGCATTACAGTGTCCAGCCACGCGCTTTTCTTACCTTGCTGATTAATTGGTCTAACGATAACAATAGATCGCTCAAGTCAAGCCAGCCAAAGGAGCTGTCTCTGCCGATCCTTGACAGTTGAACATGCAGAAGAGAAACTAAGAAGGTGGCCTGGATAAGTGTGCCTCCTGAAAAGTCAGGATAACCGAGCTTTTCTTATGAAAGTAGCACCCGCCGCAGAATAAGCCAAATACGTATCTGGACGATGTGTGACTTGGGATGCATGCGTCGGCGCTTAAAAGTGATTGGCGAACTTACGTTCAATATAGATCTTTCTGTGCATCCCTGCAGATTCCATGAATTGCCAGAGCATCGACTGTTGAATTAGAGGGCCTCGGTCGGCGTTTCGCCCTTCGTCCGATCAGCAGTGAACAAGATCTCGAAAGTTACGAGCGATTTGCCATTGAGGATCATGTGCGTGATATAATCTCGGAGCTATGCAAGATATCTGCAGCCCGTGAAGAATTTGGGCTTGGTGATGGTGTGTGGTTTGACAACCATGCTAATGCTCTGGATGACGTTGGACTATCAGGATCAGACACCCAGCCCTCTAGGCCAGACCAATTCTGCATCCACCGCGTTGACGGTCAATTGAACACCTTACTGACTACCGTTGAGTACAAACCCCCTCATAAACTTTCAGTGCAGACTATACGTGAAGGATTACGACCGATGGATTTTTGGCAGGAAATCGTCAAACCAGATACTATACCAACAGATGAACCGGAAAAGCAGAGGTACAATGCTGCACGGCTAGCTGGGTCTGTGGCCGTTTAACAATTCCATGGGATGATCTAATATGGGGTTGGATGCTCTTCTATCACGAACGGTCTTATAGATGTGCAACTGTGGGTGCCATTCGACAATCCAACCACTTTATACTATGATGTAGGTGAGCCCGATATCAAGCGACATGCAGACTTTAGAAACATTTAAGGGCCGCGGACCAGGGTTGAGAGAGCTTTATACTCTTGTTTGATGAGTTTTTGCACTCCTCTTCATGATCAGGCCCAGCGGAATGCCGCCAAAGCAAGGCTACTGATTTGGCACATGAGTTTCAATAGCGAGCGCTCTCGGATCCCAGCAGCGGAATTGCCACAGGACACCAATGTAGACTATAACTAGCTCCAAATACACAAGTCCTGAGCAGAGTACCTCTGAGTACCTACCCTCATCGTCTCCAGCTGGATCTCCTGTCACCAAAGGCCGTTGAGTCACCGCACGAGCAGCCTCTGGCTGCGCACCAGCATCCGACCAGCATCCCCAAGAGGATTCCTCGGATTCTGAGGTCAACCCTGCTGCATCTGCTGGACGGAGCGGGGATTCAGCCAGGTTACATCGTCACCTTCAAGCCAACGCTCCGCACCCCAAACAGATTCCCAAAGGAACCAAAGCGGGCAATCTCGCCTGCATGTTACTGAGTATTGCACATAAAAGTGCCTTTTAGGGCTACAGCAAGGCAGCGCGCTTGACCCTGACTGTCTAAACACGAAGCTGCATACACTCAGTAGAAGTGACGTCCGCCACCCCATCAGTGTAGAAGACCTAGTGAAGAAGCTCAAGATGTAGCTTGATCAAGATCTCGATCATAACTGCATACTAATAGGGCCTTATGGGTCCTATGGTGCACCATTCAAGATTAGTTGTGCCATATTCAGATACACTATTGTTGTGAAAGGATGACTTTAAAACTCTAGAAGGAGGTGTTGCGCGAAGCAGAGGTTTATCATGTCCTTTAGCGTGCCCAAGGATCAGCAGTTCCAGTCTTTCTTAGAGCTATCAATTTAGCCCAGATCTACTTCCTCCATGGCGCGGGGGAAATTCATCATATGCTCCTTATGGGTTGGGGTGGCGAGAGAGTCAGCCATACAACCCTTAACAACACCATTCAGCGTGCGATTTCTCGGTCAGTAAAGGAAATTCATTCTTTAGGCGTTTTCCACCAGGATCTTCGTCTGGACAACGTCTTGTGGAATGCAGAGCTTAAATGAGCCTTAATCATTAACTTCCATCAGTGCACATTGAACCATCGACCGATGCACAAGCGGCCTCGTTCTCTCAGATGATTACGGTGTGGAACTAAAGAAGGTGAATCTAAAAGAGTGCGTGTGGTGTGAGTAAAAGCGCAGATGGAACTGGAGCGGGAGATCGGGTGTTCCTTAGAAAAGATGACAGTAAAGGTGTTTGGGTTCTGCTTACCAGAGGTTGAAAGTTGCTGATGGACCACGGGCGATCCTCTTGTGGCCTCGCAGACACACAATTCCATTACCTTTACACTAATTCCTCCAATTTTTGATCAACGTTCAGTTACTTACTGGCCAGTGGAGACTCATAAGCCCAGCCAATGATGACCATGCATATCACGTGCCTTACCGCCAGTGGCCGCACCTCGTGCCGACCACGCATTATAAGCCGTTTCAGTGTCTCCTGAAGCAGGCAGAACTTTGCACCGACAAGCGACGATGACACCGTAGGGCTATACGCTGTATCAGCCCGCAACCTTTACTAGATTTGTTCATGCCTCCCGCAGCATTCTCTCGAGGTCATTGAAAGTCGAAGCATCGTCTCGATCCACACAAAGCACAATACTGCCATGACTTGGGAGATATGTCCAGCCCGGCTCCACTTGGGGAGGGGCTGTCCAGCTAGGCAAGAGGCAGCCTACCGCGCGGTTCGCCGTCGCCTGCAGCCAGCGGAGCAAGATGCACCACCGTTGTCTTCTTCCCGAGTCTCGCTGAAAGATACTGGTCGAAGATTCGGTGGTCAACTGCGAAGCAGTGAGCAAGATGAGAGAGTTACGGAGGATTTGCCATTGAAGACCAGGTTTATGGTGTGATTGCTGAATTGGCGGGGTACCTAAGGTCGGCCGAGGTTCCGACTAGGCGACGGACTGTCTTGGAGAGCACCACCTTCAGGGAAATCGCAATACAGGACTGAGACGCTAGTACTCCGCTCGATAGGATGTGGGACGCCTGGAATAACTATGTCCCAAAACATCCTGTACGGTAAAGAAATGATGTGCTTGCGTAAAGCCCTGCTCATCATTGATCCCAATCAAAAACGCTTTCACCGCGATTGTTGTGTTGAGATGTGGTGCTGTTGGGCGGGATTACGAGGTCGGAGTCCGGTGGAGTGTCTGCATGGAAAACTTCTTTGAAGTGGGTGGTCTTGGGGGCAGAGGATGATTCAAAGGGACAGATGGAAGTGAAAAAGGGAAATTGCAGGGTGGGAAAGTGCGAGGGAAAGGGACAGTGCCAAATTGTGACTTTGGGAACAACTCAACATCCCATTGCGGACGTGTAGTAGTCCCATGGGTCCCAAGTACTGGGAAATTGCTCCATAATCATGGGCAGGTAGGTGAGGGACCATTCGTCAGCTCTGTCAGCGGTATATTGCGCCTTGTGAGACTCCCAGTATTCAGGCAGCCAACCGGATTGCTCCCAGTCAACAACCGCCAGAATACAGTATGGGCGTGTGGGTGTGACGAGGATGTTACTGCGATGCAGGTCGCCATGAGTGAACTTGATTGCACAGTTGTCTGGGAGGTCATGGCGGAATGGTTCCACTGGAACTGAGTACGGATCTGGCATGGGTCTTCGGTGAAGAAATGTACCCAATCATGAAAGTCGCGAACCGTAGCGAAAGGGCCTGCTTCATGCATATAGTTCACATGAAATGCTCTATCATAAAGAGGTCCCTTTGTAATGTTGCCTACGAAGAGAAAGGTTAGCTGAGGGCAATCACTTATCCAAAGGGTACGCGGAATATTCGCACCTACAAACGGGTCCTCTGGGTCCTGTTCGACCTGGCGTAGACGCTGATAGATCGTCTCGAGTTCGCGACAGATGCCAGCTTTGTCCTCATATCCCATGCTGGACCATGCTTGCTCAAGCGATTGCCCATTTACTACTCCATGTAAATGTATGTCTCATTACCTTCGGTGCGCCAACCATACACTTTGGGCACAGGAACATCGCCTTTGAGGAATTGATGGACGGCAAATAGGCACTGAGCTTCGGATATTTGAACGAGCTTCCCCACTAAACGTCAGGCCCATTTCTTCGAAAATGACAGGTTGAGGTCGGACATAAGGCGCCGCCATCGAGTGAACTTTGCTTTGATTTGGATGCCCTCTGGCAAGATCCTGTGTCCTAGCGTGTGCCTGCACCTCATTTGGTGAAGGTAATCGATCCCATTTTTAAAAAAAAAAATCGAATCTTCCACAACAAAACTGAGAGAATTGGGAATCTTCCATTGCGTAAGTCGCGCCCGCTGTCCTTCACCGGTCATGATGTGTGAGACCCAGACACGTGTGGCCATCTGTTCGCGGTGGAACCGCGGGTGTTTTATGGTGTCCGTCATTTGATCACATGATTAGGTCTTGGCTCAGACACCAACTTGGCAACTTTTCACGGATGTTAGCTTCTTCGCCGCTTCACAGACAGCGTAACGATAGTAGTGTCTATGTCTATGTCCTTGTCGGACCTTTCCTGACCCTCCTTAGCTTCTGTATGACAATGATCACTCGCCTACGCTATGAGTATTTTGGTTGCGCGGAAGTGACCCAGGAGTCCTGTCCTGAGCATGGCTTTCTGTACTGCCATTGACGAGCTACAGAGAATTTGCTTGATGTCGATGCATGGATGCTGCCTGCCCACAGTCAATCAATTAATACTTTAGCTCCAGGGGCATCCTGGTTTCCAACTGATTACATCAGAAAATTATATAGTACACAAGGGGAGAGAACAGTGTACGGGAAGCTATTATAGTAGCCTCTTGTGGTTTGTGCTCCAATATACCTGAATAGAACCTTAACTTCTTCCCTAATATTGACCTAAGAACAAGCTTGCCACAGTTGACCAAGGAAGCCCCTAATTCCTTCTTAACTCCACCAAGAGTTCCTCTTCCTCCGGTAACCATGGCTTGCCTTTTCTAGAATTCCTATAGTACACTGAATGATTATTCCAAGTTTTAGGGTTGGCCCTCTAATTCTGGGTCTAGCAGTGGGCTAACTGCACATTTTGTTTCTCAACTACACATGCTTTTAATAAGGTATAGGGAGCATATTTAGTGTATAATAGCTGGTCAAGGGCTGACCAGGGTTAGATGTGAGATGGCGGATGATTAACAGCATCTGGAAGGAATATAAGGAAAAATACATGCTGCTAGCCATATGGTTAAATACAGATAATACTATGGCCGAAAATCTCCTGTGTCTTACTAGGACTACTAAGAAATTAACTCCAGATGGGGCCTTAAGTATGGATCTAGAGCCTTTAGAGTGACAGCTAGCAGAAACCGAGGTGTTCTGAGCAGTCTTTGAGGTTATATTCCGCTGATGCCTCTTCTACAGGTATTCCCCACCATCAGCAGCAGCTTTTCTTATAAGCAGAGAATGGTTTCTAGTAAAGATATTTATTAGCTGGTCTTCTTTGCTATCACAACCTGCATTAGCTTAGTAGAAACAGTACGATGGTGTCACACCCTGGGATCTGTCTCTGCTGTTCTCTGCTAGTCAACTACTTTGGGAACGGGTTAGGGTTTAGGGTTAGGGTTAGGGTTAGGGTTAGGGTTAGGGTTAGGGTTAGGGTTAGGGTTAGGGTTAGGGTTAG
>JAABUG020120187.1:0-26418 GCA_011319215.2 Scortechinia acanthostroma
GAAGGAAGGCTGCGAGAGCGATGTTCACTGTGAGCTCCTGGCCAACACTGACTGGTCGCGTTCTGACTCGCCTCCTTTAACACCTGGTGAGTTCAACATTTTTCGGTTTTTTAGTGTTTTATTCCCTTTCAAATATTTGTACATTAAAAACGCATGTGTTGAAAGATCATGTTGCCGGGTTTGTGTTGGGGAGAATCTAGGGCTAAGCAGGGGCTAACTGAACCCGTTCTAGTGTTCATCCAGCCTTCATCCCTCACCGCCAGCCAGAGCTCAGATCTCCTATCGGCTCATGGGTCGTGCCCATCCCTTTCTCCGTCGCCTTCCCCTGACTCCTCAGCTTTCATCTCTCATCCTCAGTCAACTCTCTCAGTTGAGCCGTCTGGATCCGACTTCTGCGATCCTCGCCAGCTTACCGTCGAATCGTCAGTCGGAGCACCTGCAGAGCTACCGCCATTGCCTACTCTTTCCTGCAATGAGGAGGAATCAAAGGTTGTTTTGGGCAGCGCAACTGTGACATTGCCGGTTCACGAGGGCTTGTCGCCTTCATTTTCGAGCTCCTCCGAGGACCCCCTCGGCTCATTGCCCAGGTTCGACAGTTTCTCCGACCTGGATTCGGAGGACGAGTTTGCCAACAACCTCGTCGACTTCCACCCTATTGGAAACACCTACTTCCTGGGAGATAAACGGCAACGTCTGGGCACATACCTCCTTGATGAGGACGAGTTCTTGAGTGACCGCAGCTTGGAAGATTTGGACGACCAAGAGGCCTTTGCCCAATCCGGTCTTCCTTCCGCGGAGTCCTCCGATCTTGTCGCAGCCGAGGGTGATGCTACAGAGCACACTGAGGAAATGAGCTCGAAGAAGAAAGTCACCTCTCGCAGGTCGCTCAAGAGAGGGAGCACGTCGGAGAGCAGCTCGGATAGCCTGGCCAAGAAGACACAGGCTTCTGCCACCAGCCGGTCTGGTCAGTCTGAAACAGCTTCGTCAGTTCAGCAGTCGAGCGCTTCTTCTCGTCAAAACTCGACCGCCAATGCATCCAGCTCTTCTGACTCCCCGAGTGCTCCTGTCTCAGTCAATCGTCGCGGTCGCAAACAATCCTTGACCGACGACCCGTCCAAGACCTTTGTCTGCTCGCTCTGCTCTCGCCGATTCCGCCGTCAGGAGCACCTGAAGCGTCATTACCGCTCACTTCACACTCAGGACAAGCCGTTTGAGTGCCATGAGTGTGGCAAAAAGTTCTCTCGCAGCGACAACCTTGCTCAGCATGCCAGGACTCATGGCGGTGGTTCCATCGTGATGGGTGTTATCGACACAAACGGCTCCACCCAACCCGCCTTGGATGAGCCTGAGCCGAGGTCTCTGGCGATCGCTCTGTACGAGGCCGCCAACGCCGCAACAAAATCCACGACGAGCGAATCGTCCGACGGAACTATTTCAGACGCATCGTCCGTTGGTGGGCGGCCTGCCAAGAAGCGCCGACGCGAGGACGCCTGAATTTCCATTCGCGAGACTGCTAGAAGCTCTCTAATGATGCGATGTGACCAGGAGCTCTTCTAATACTTAATATACTTTCCTAATCATTGTCCACATCGGGGCTGGGTGGATCTGGCTTGGTCATTTCCTTGGGTTGGCGTCAGGACTATTTGCATCGGCGGGTATAAGAGGGAGAAGGTTCCAGGCATACGAGCGCCTTGCTCTTACAAGGACGGAGGCTTTTGTCTGCCTGGACTACAATCCAGCTTGGGCGCACTTGGAGTCCAGGGTACTGGACCAGAATCAATAGAGCGCATGACGATACCTATCATTTTCTGGCGCGGACGGTTGACTTTGGCACTATTCTTCTTTTCCCCTTCTCCTTTTCTGTCTTTTTTATATTCTTGACTGCGATGGTTCAGCCTTTCGAACTTTGTCCTTTTCACCTTTTTCACTTCATATACTTTTCTCTCACTTGCATTCTTTGTGACTTATTCGATGTAATATGTTTGCTCATCCTCCTTTCGTTCATCCCCATCATACTGTGCTGGCCACATGTACCATCAGTTACTGCCCTTTAGCAGTCATTTTTTACCCATCTCATACCCCTTGTGTGCATTAACCCCCTTCGTTGTGACTGAACTTATTTATACCTTGCATTGTTCCTTTCGTTGAATAATGTGTTGCGCATACCATCTGTAGTGGCAGATCTAGTGTAATCTGAAGAATTGGTGAAGGATTCCTACTAGGAAAAGAGAGTACTCAATCGAGTAGAGAGCGTATCCCATATATTTACTACTTAATGAGCCTTGTTGTGATGGTGTCAATTGTTGGATGGCCTGCACTGAGACGGGGCAATTCGCTGTATAGATCCAGTTTTTAAAATTTTGCAAAATGCGGCGCTTCCATTCCAGCGTTGCTTTAAGCAGCGGACGATTCTCATCATCAGATATCTCCCCACTCCACATAAATTCCAAGCCAGAAAGAAGTGCACATTCTTCCAAGAGATAAGGACAGAAGAAGGGCTTTTCGGGAGGCGCCCCTCACTGCGCACAGAGCCAAGCGGGACAACCTCAGCGACAATGTCGCCACCAACACAGTCTCCCCCAGCAACACCAGGGCTAAACGTGATTGCCTTGATATCAGGGGGGAAAGACTCGCTCTACTCCATCCTGCACTGCATCAGGAACGGACACAAGGTCGTCGCTCTAGCGAACCTGTACCCGTCTCCATCCAGACAGGCGGGCAGTGCCGCCGCAGAGGACAATCAAGAACATCCCAAGGAAGATGATGAAGAAGAAGAGGACATCGACAGTTTCATGTACCAAACAATCGGACACAGCGTGATCCCGCTCTACGAAGCCGCGCTGGGCATCCCGCTATACCGCGCCCCCATCACCGGCGACGCGGTCGACACCTCCCGTATCTACCGGCACAACGCCGCGGACCAAATGGCCGACGAGGCTGAGCCATCAGCTGAAGAAAACAAGCAGCAACCGCAAGACGAGACAGAGTCGCTCGTTCCGCTCCTAAGACGGATACTGGCGGCTCATCCCGAAGCGAACGCCGTCTCCGCCGGTGCCATCTTGTCCACGTACCAGCGGACGCGGATCGAGAATGTCGCTGCGCGCCTGGGGCTTGTGCCGCTTGCTTGGCTGTGGCAGTATCCCGTGCTGCCTGCGCCTGCTGAGCGGAGGTTGGTCTCGGCGGCGTCGTTGTCGTCTGTGGTGGGCGATGCGGGGTTGCTGGAGGATATGGCTGCTTGTGGATGTGAGGCGAGGATCATCAAGGTTGCGTCTGGGGGGTTGGACGAAGGGTTCCTGTGGGGTGATGTGTCGTCAGTGGATGGGGCGTTGCGGAGGCGTATTGTGAATGGGATGAGGCGGTTTGCTGCGCCGGAGGATCTGCGCGGGGCGGTGCTGGGGGAGGGTGGGGAGTATGAGAGTTTGGCGCTTGATGGGCCAGCGTTCCTTTGGAGATCGAGGATCGAGGTTTGCGAGACGGAGGTAAGGACGGGTGAGGGTGGCGTTGGGTATGTGAGGTTGAAAGGGGCTCGATGCGTGCTTAAGACGGCTGCGGAGGGAGATGCGATCACGCCGCAGTCGGTGAGACGGCCGATGCTGCTGGATGAGGCGTTTGCTCGAGTTCTGGATGATGTGCGGTCAGTTGCAGGGAGATATGGAGGTGAAGCGCTGGCTGGATCGATCAGCGCTGGGCGTGTCAAGTGCGAAGCTCGTCAATTGAGAAACGGCGGGATATGGCACATCTGCAACATCACAGCGCCCGAGGCAGGCACCGAGACCGCTGAGCAGATGAAAGGCATTGCCAGGAAGATCAGGACGATCCTGCAGTCTTCCGCTGACGTACCTCGATCGACTGAGGACATTGTCTTCGCTACAGTGCTGCTCCGCTCCATGGCTGATTTTGGATCGATGAACAACACTTACGTCTCGCTTTTCAAGAAACCTAACCCCCCGGCAAGAGCCACAGTGGCCTGCGGGGATGAGATCCCTGAAGGCGTGAACGTGATGGTCTCCTTCATAGTTGATTTGGGAGACAGAGATTCCCGGCAAGGTCTTCATGTTCAGTCTCGTTCGTACTGGGCGCCGGCCAACATTGGGCCATATTCGCAAGCCATGTCTATTCCTCTGCGAGGAGCCGAGCGTATGGTATATATTGCTGGGCAGATTCCGCTAGAGCCGGCCTCTATGGATATGGTCTGTGACAGCGCACCTACAGAGGAACAATCGTGGCTTTCGGACTACTCTCTACGGGCAGTACTGTCTCTTCAGCATATGTGGAGGATCGGTGCAGCCATGCAGCTCGACTGGTGGCTTGGAGCGGTTGCATTTATAACTGGTGCAGATAACATCGCTGCTAAGGCTCGAGTAGCCTGGCATATCTGGGAGACCATGAACAGTCAACGTGACGATGAATCGGACGAAGAGGAGTCTATGTTGGACGTGTGGGATCTCAAATACGGAGGCAGGGCTCAAGAGCAAACCACAAAGGCGACGGTCCCGGCCCCGATACCGAACTTCGAAGTGCTGCGATCGAGCGGAGTAATTCCTCCTTTCCTAGCCGTCCAGGTCGAAGAACTACCTCGCGCCAGTGATATTGAATGGCAAGGTCTGGGCTACCGCTGTGATAGACTGGAATTGAGCGCAGAAAAGACAGATCAAGGACGCACCATCAAGACGGTCACAGAACAGAAAGTGGGCTACACTACTATCGAAGTTGACATGGAAAAGTCAGAATGCGATCTGAAGTCATCATTGCAGCAAATTCTAGCCGCCTATACGGTAACCCCAGGCTTAACGCACGCAGTGATCTATGCCACTAAGGCATTCCCTCTGGATACCTGGCCAGGGGAAGTGGTCCCATGCAAGTCAGTCTGGGGTCAGAAGGGGCGGAGGCTGGCAGCTGGTATTATTTTCCAGAGCTTTGGGTCATAGAGGCCTTGATCTATTAATGCAGTATCAATCGAGGAGACGCGAGTCCGGAAGATGAGGTTTCACGAAAACATGCATACAACCACACATGATGCCGTCGAGCGCCCTTCAAGGCTGATTGGACATAATAATCCGAGATAAGCGTGGTCAGACGTCAGTAAGAATCAAACTTATCTAGTACGGAGTACTCCGTACTGCGCCGCAATTTCGACCTTGTCTGTGCATCTCTGCTTCCATTCGTAGACTCAGTGCGGCCACGAATGGTTGGGACGAACGCAAGGTGGCGCACCAACAGCAGACCTGTACTGATCTTGCAGTTGACTGGATGTGACCGCTGACAGGGGCTCCGACTCAACAAAGATAGAAAATTCGATGCCGTGACTTATGAAATGAATTAGTCACCGATCTCGTGGTACAATTTTCCCTCCTGTCTGCTGGTGCTGGGGACTGCTGAGACAAGTACAGGTGAAAAGCATGTGATAAGCAAATAATAATAGTAGCTCTTCCGCCCTTTCGCTTCCAACCCGATAACAAGCGACATCCTCCGCCTCGTTCGCTACAATCGCTACAAACCAATCTGTCAATTCTGGCATTTGCGTGAGTGAGAAGAAGCGATACTCTCTCTACCTGAGATAGGGCGCTTTTGCTAATTTAATTCCAACAGTGACTCCTCTCCGCACTCCGAATTCCCCGTCATGACGTACTTGTTATCATAGAGCCTTCCCGAAAACCATTCATGGCGCCATGGCTTCGAAGCTGAGCGAGGAGGAAGACGGACTTATTCCCGGCCGAAACGCCAGCGACTTAGACATTCCTGCTGCTGATCCTCTCCGACTATTGTCTCGTTCACCCCATCCATACCACCGAAAGGGCCTTAGCCTGAAATGTGCTGAGACACCGTCGGTGTTGACAGACCTCAGCGATCGACCGTCTCGGAACTTGTCACAATGGGCCAAGACCTCCAGCGATAGCGGCACAGAAGCGGACGATGAGAGTACGGGTATCTTAAAAGGCTTGCCGGCCCCGCCCCCACGGCCACGCAAAGGGCTTCGGTCTAGCTGGAATGCCGTGGACGATAGTGACTTGTGGTATCCGACATTGCGCACGTGGACATCATTCGCTCGCTCGACGTCATCGCGAAGTTCGCGAAGTTCGCGAAGAGGCTCCGGAGAGGAAACACAAGCCGAAGTACACAAGCTGAGAGACAAGGCCCGCAGAAAGGTTCGAATTGAGGTGTTCCGGAGGCTTTCAGAGACCGCGTTGTTGCTCTCTGTAGGTGGTGTTGTCTTATGGCAGGATGGCGCCAGAACAATTGCGAGGGCGTGGAGAAAAGGTTTGTGACAACTCTTGTCTCGCGTCGGTGCTAGATATGGCTTACTGATTCGGGATAGAGCTGCTTGCTCATACACTACTTGTGACTGTGCCCTATGCGGTCTACCCTTTACACCAGACACGACGCCTACGGTTCTCCAAGCTATTTTCCTTCACGATTCCATCGAAATTTGAGCCAGCCCCTCTTCTCTATCCGATCTTGATACCGATCTTCGTCTCGTTGTCGTTGACACACCATAGACCTCTTTTAATACTACCCAACATCCTCCTCAGCCTCTCGTCGCTGCCTGCCCCGGTCGTTCCTCTACACGATTTGGTCAATGGTCATAGCATTCCTCATTGGTTCATTACTTTGATACCCATATTGGTTTCGGAGCATTGGTCCGCAGACGGCTCGACACCTACACCTCTCTCTCTTCGTGGTCTTAATTCGGAGCTTTTGACTCTTGTTTTTCCTTTGCACCAAGCATTGATACCCACCCTAGATTTCCTGTTGACTACCAGCATCCTTCCAGCGGAATTGCAGCTCCTGGCGACCGCTTTGATTAATTTGTTTCTATTTGCGACCTCTCCACAAGCAGAGATTCTAAAGGCACTCCTCTGGCTCGGTGGTCTCTGCGTTTTCGCCTCTTGTCGGCATGTCCTTCGATGGGAGGTGGTTCTGGCAAGGATTCCCACCTGGAAATTCAGGCGATCCCCCAGGTCATCGCGGTCACCGAAACATATCTTGAATTTGATCGACCACAAGGTCTGTCAGCGGCTGAGCCGGACCGCTTCGTCAGAAGATGCCATGTCGGATAGCGACTACTCACCAGGTCGTTTGCTCAAATCACGCAAGACTCTGCAGGAAACTAGGAACAATATCACGATCGAAGAACCTATTTCCGCCGCGGACAAAGTGAGCACAGAGGAGATGTTTGAGCGACCTTTCATACACCGCCGGCGACACACCATTTCAACTTTTGGGGAAGTTGTGCGCACCGAGGGAGTCCGGACGACCCCCAGTGGCAGGCGGAAGCGATCGATGGCCCCTGGACTCTCGTCCTTCCTCACAATGACTGTACCGCAGGCTCAAGTTCGCAAGTGGCTCTATGCGCTCTACGTGTATGCTGCCGTACTAGTTATCGTCCTCGGTCCCATTCGAAAATACGTTGGTGAACAAGCTTTACACGGACAAGAGCCGTTTGGATGGGCCCTTGGGTATCTGTTCGGTAATATAGCGTGGTTCAGGTTCTGGGTCATTATGTGGAATCTCGACCACTGGATATCTTTACCTCCGCGCTTGGACGAGGGTCTCGACGCTTATTGCTCGTTCGGCCGGGTTGAGCACCTTCGTCAAAGTACTTTTGGCGAGGCGAATACGCGCCTGATTATCTTCGCTTATTTCATCCTAGTGCTTCTGACAGGTATGGTTATCGTCTTCAAGCTCAGGTCCGTCGCCGAAGTAGACACAAGACGCAAAGTCTTCCACGGCATGATGGTGTTGATGCTCCTTCCGACGGTCTATGTCGACCCAGCATTCTGTGCTCTGGCTCTTGCATTAGTCTTGTCGGTCTTTCTCCTTCTAGACCTCTTCCGAGCCTCGCAACTCCCGCCGATATCCCGGCCATTGACGTATTTCATGGCGCCCTATGTCGACGGCCGTGACCATCGGGGGCCGGTTATCATCTCTCATATCTTTCTCCTCATCGGATGCTCCCTTCCTCTATGGCTTTCTCTGGCTGATGTTCCGCGGACGGGAGATAGTCCTTGGAGCGGATGGAAAGTCAGCTCAAGGGATCTCAGTATGGTCAGTGGTGTGATCTGCGTCGGCATGGGAGACGCGGCCGCCTCATTGATCGGTCGGCGATTCGGTCGACGCAAGTGGTTCTGGGGAGGCGGAAAATCCATCGAGGGCAGCGTGGCCTTTGTCATCGCCGTATTCTGTGGGCTGTTGGTCGGGTGCATCTGGCTCGAGGTAGGACAATGGCCGATGAACGGACCGGATGAGCCGGCGCAGTATACCTGGCCGGTTACGGTTGTCAAAGCCCTTCTGGCCGCTGGTGCGGCCAGTGCTACCGAAGCGATTCTCACTGGATGCAATGATAATGTGGTCGTACCGATTATACTGTGGCTGCTGGTTAGAGGGCTTGGTCTATGATTGATTTCATCTGGTCTTAAGAGACCTCTCCGGAAGAGTGAGCTACAGATCCGAAGGTTCCCGTATTATATCATCCTCTCGATTTGCTTCGCTGGCAATTTGGCTCGCTGGAATAGAGCGCAGGAGACTTCCAGTACTTGAAATGAGCCACAAGACTACTGGATATCAAGCTACTCATGAATCCCAATTTTCCTTTATTGATGTGATTAGGCATAATGCATGACTCGACATTTGAAGTGCAATAGATGAAACGCAAACGACAGCGTTTTTCCTTTTGGCAATTACTCTTTCCTACTTCGAACAGGCAAGCCTAGAATCCTACACCTACAGAGAACCATAGATGAGCGAAGTCTGCCCATGCAAATGCCTAATGATGCAGTGGGTGCATCACAACCAAGTATGAGGTACTGAAAGCAGTCAGTTACTTCAGTAACTTAAATCAGAATGGCAGATGAACAGTGGCGTAATTACCAGGAACCAGTAAGGTAAATTATTGAGTCACTTGATTTACTATCTCTTAGTGCCCTCAAGCAGGTACCTCAGCCCTTGAAGTATCATTTGACTGAGTCATAATTGTGGCAGTACTTGGAAAGTCGAGTCATTACCTAAGGTCATGACAGATGATCCTGCGAATTGTACAGGTAGGAGGCAGTGCCTCCCTACGTAGACCTAGAGCACCTGCATAGTAAGGTACTCATGGATCTAAGTCTGCCTTACTGGTACTCGATATCAATAGCGACGCAATCAAGGAAATTGGTAGATTTGAAATGTACTCTGTACCTCTCTACCAGGCAGCCTTCCGGTCTCAGGCTACTGTCGATCATTGATCTCCCTGGTGGGGATCCAAAGGCAGGGAGCTAAGTATTTTACCTTAAGCGGTTTAGCCGCTTCCTGTCATTCGTCTTCATCATCATCCCCCAGTCATCTCCATTGCTCATCTTCCTCATCATTTCCATCCTTTCTTTTGTCAGATTGCATCATTTGCATCATTGCAATCACCAGCACTCCTAGTCCTACTCTGCCCGTAACAAACTAGGGTAGTTGTGTCCAGGGGCGTGATACTGTTGTTGCCTTAGTGTACCTCCGGCTTCCATTGCCTCCAGCTTATCGCTGCATCATCTGCCTTGATTGGTCCTGATCATCTCCCCTTCCAATGCCGCCCTTCTGACCGCCTTACCTAAGACACCTCCCCCCAGTCACATTACCTGCCATTTGCCTGAGGTTTATCTCCAAGCATCTGTTATCGCTGGGTCACGCTCCTCCTACGCCTACTACTGCCTACCTGAACCAGTCGACTCTTCCCTCCCCATAGTTGACTGTCGTTACGTCCCTTGGATCAAGCTGCTTCCCACCCATCTCTCTACTAGCCGATCTCGCAGCTTCTATTTGCCTTTGACATGAACGCCTCTGACTCTTCCATCAATACCCATCAGCTCTGGTGTTCTTAACCCTTTGGCGTACCTTGGAGCTTTCCTTATCAAACAACCATTGTCCATTGCCGCCTCCGCCTACTGTGCAGCTCCTCTTGCGTCTTTCACCGCTTTGTTTCCTCTGTGTCTTTCTCGATCCAGAGCGCTGCCATAGCTTCATTATTATAAAGAGACTTTGGTTTTGTACGGTCCAGGTCTCTGATCTCAAACGGCCGGCTAAGCCATTTCCGCCACAGTCCCACGGCTCCGAACTCACCTCGTCTTTCTGCCTTCCATACTTGTCTCCCGACGGTTCCATCTTTACTTATTCCCTCCAGCGGTTCCATCTTTACCTATTCCCTCCAGCCTTGCCGGTTCACTGGCACGTTAGACCTCATCTATTACTACCCTGATGGGCCTCCACCATCCTCCGTCGTCGTTACTGCTGCTGCTGAGGTAGTCGTGTAGTTGACGGGAGGTGTTTGGTTGCTGCAGACAATGACATCTACCCACCACTCGAGGAGGTCGAGGGAGACCCCTCATCCCGAGATGTCTATCGGTCGCTACACAAGGCTGGATGAGATCGGCCGAGGGAGCTTTGCTACGGTTTACCAGGGTGTTCATACTGTGAGTTTACTGGCTTCAGCCTTATCACTACCTTCGTCTTCCTCTGGGTGGTGATAATGCCCTCGTGATTCATAGGGATGTCTTGCTAACCTGTTCGATACCTACTAGAAAACACGCACGTATGTCGCCATCAAGTCGGTTAACCTCGCGAAGTTGAATAAGAAATTGAAAGACAACTTGTCTTCTGAAATTCATATCCTCAAAGGCCTCTACCATCCACACATCGTTGCGCTAATCGATTGCCATGAAACCACGTCCCACATTCATCTGATAATGGAATACTGCGCCCTGGGGGATCTCTCTTTATTTATTAAGCGTCGAGATACTCTTGGAGATCATAGGTACACACGGGATATGATCGCCAAGTATCCGAATCCTCCCGGTGGCGCCCTGAACGAAGTTGTTGTCCGGCATTTCCTCAAGCAACTGGCGAGCGCCCTGAAATTCCTTCGTGACCGGAACCTCATTCATCGCGATATCAAACCACAAAACCTCCTGCTTTGTCCTTCGCCCCGGTCCTATCGCAGCGGCGCCACTCAAGTAGTCCCTTTCAAAGGCAGCGAAGATTCCTTCAACCCTGCAACCGGGCTCGAGTCACTACCTCTTCTCAAAATCGCGGACTTTGGATTCGCCCGATCACTTCCTGCCACGTCGCTGGCGGAAACGCTATGTGGTTCGCCATTATACATGGCTCCCGAGATCCTCCGGTACGAAAAGTATGACGCCAAAGCTGATCTCTGGTCTGTGGGCACGGTGTTGTACGAGATGGTCGTGGGCAAGCCTCCTTTCAGAGCGACAAATCATGTGGAACTGCTTCGCAAGATCGAGAAAGGAGAGGATAAGATCAAATTTCCCGAGGAGAACCCGGCGTCTGATGAAATCAAGGCACTCATTCGGGCTCTCTTGAAGAGAAATCCCGTTGAGCGATTGAACTTTCCCGACTTCTTTGAAAACGGCGTTATCACAAGTCCTATTCCTGGCTTAGTGGCCGACGATCAACCGTCGATACCCCGGCCCGTCTCTGCTGATACTGACACGGCAGAGTCAACACCGAGGCCCGATTCTCGATCTGGAGCCAGGGTTCCCGGTCCGTATTTGTCAAATGGGGATGATACCCTTACACAGCGGCCACCTTCTCAAAATCAAAAATTGGGCACTCCTCCGACTTCAACACCTATGCGCCGAATAGGAAGCGCTGACAGGCCTCCATCTACTCCCAAAGAGACAGAGCCACCGATGACTTACCCTCAAAGACCTAGTGCTGTCAGCCATGCAACTGCCCCGGGACGTCAGGAACTTGTTGATCGCAATGCAGTCGTGGAGCGACAGAGGGGTCGGAATACATTCTCTGAAGGTACTCCGCACATGGACAGACAGGCAGACAAACTGAGAGAAGAAAGAGAACGCGCAGCACAAGATGTTGCTTTCGAGAGGGACTATGTCGTTGTAGAAAAGCGTGCGGTGGAAGTGAACGCTTTTGCAGATGAATTGGCGCATAGCCCCCGCATTCAGGGTGGCAGAGGTGCGCAGACTGGTGCCTTATCCCGTCGATCAACGGTGCACGGCGCAACGCAATTGAACCCATCACCGCCTCAAGCTGCTGTGGGCAAGGCCATGCAGGTCCTTTCAGGACGTTCTCGTGCTGATTCAACGCACAACCGTCAGAGCTCATACGAGCGTCGATATGGACAGAGTCCCACCTCTGCAACGTCTGCCATCTCGAAGGCGCTCAATATGGCCAGCGGACGCTTGTTTGGCATGGGATTTTCTCCGCCCGTGGCCATTACGAAGGGGGGACGGTCGCCTCCACTTGCTTACAATCCATTTCCCGCATATCCTGCGACGCATGGCAGCTTGATGATTGCGGACGGGGCGAGAAATAACGTGGCTGTGGATGAGGATACAAAGACTGTCCAAATCCTGGAAGAATGTGCCACTCGCAGTGACGTCGTATACGGATTTGCTGAAGTCAAATATAAGCAGCTCGTTCCTCTTGCACCGTCGGTCCAGACCGACCCATCATCCAAAGGCAATCTGGCCGGAGAGAGGGAGAATCCCGACTCCGCCGATGGAGGTCTCACGGTAGATGCTATTGTGACTTTGTCGGAGGAAGCCTTGGTTCTCTATGTCAAAGCACTGTCTTTACTGGCGAAATCGATGGACATAGCAGGGGCCTGGTGGGCGCGGAAGAATCGCGGAGATGGTTTTGGTGATTTGGCCATGAACAGAGCCGATGCGGCGAGTACACTTGCTGGAACCCGCATCAACAATGTTGTTCAGTGGGTGCGAAACCGATTCAACGAAGTGTTAGAGAAAGGAGAATTCGTCCGTCTCAAGCTAGTCGAGGCGCAAAAGCGGTTGCCGCCGGACCATCCTAGCCATCCCGACAACCACTCGGTTAGCTCTTCGCTGGGCTCACGGGCATCAGCGGACGTTGTTGTGAGCCCCGGCGTCTCCGCAGAGAAGCTTATGTATGACCGTGCGCTGGAAATGAGTCGCACGGCGGCCATTAACGAGCTCACCGGCGAGGATCTGTCTGGGTGCGAAATAGCGTACGTGACGGCCATTCGAATGCTGGAAGCTGTACTGGAGAATGGCGAGGTTCCGCGATTTGGGCAGGGCAAAGACGACACGTCCAAGGATGGTGACAAACTTGTGCTTGATGCGGTACAGGCTGAAGAACGGCAAGTCGTGTTAAAGCGTGAGTCGCTCCCACCGAGCAGGAATCCAAGTAGTTCTGACAATCCATGCAGTGGTCTCCAGCATCCGCAGTCGGCTGGCAGCTCTTCGCAAGAAGCTGGCAATTCTTGCGAAACGAGCACCGACACCCTCTGCTAATGTCACCAGTAAGATGGCCCCATCATCAAATCCGGTCTCTGTGGGTGCAACACCACCGAAGTAAACATGGGGCCTTCATTAAATATCTCAATCCACACCACAAATTCATGCGTATGACTTATTCCTTTGGCTCAGAGTGCTCTCCATGAAGGCATTCTGACTGTTCGGCTGCATTACGTCTTTGATGCGACAGGTGTTCGATGACCATTCTATTACTTATCGGCTTGCAGCAGGCGTTTTTCTTCTTCCTTTTTCCTCTGGTCTTTTCTTTTTCATCTTTACTGGGACGGTAGTTCCCAAGCGCCTTCGTATCATCGATCGATCGATGGAGGCTCGACTTTACTGCCTTGGATCGACTTTTTTGACTAGTCTATATCCATTTCGCTTTCTTCATTTACAGGCTGAGCCTTCCGGCGTTGAAGTTTTTTAACGGATATACACAGATTGTCACACAACTTGGGATGGTTCATGACTGCGAGTAATCGATTTGGGAGTCCAGGGTGCATGGTCATGGTAATGATTCGGGGCGTACTACTTATTAGCAGTCCATGAACTTCATATTTCTGTACATAAGAATCAGACGAAAATGTCTTCCTTCCTACTGGGATTGACTAATTCAAGATTGATCCAGTGCTCTGTGTTCTGTATGAGTGGCGGATGGATTCTGGACAATAATGGCGGCTAGTTGCACTCTTACTGATGCTCCGTGCTGACAATCTAGACAGGACTGGCGTCAAAAGCCTCATTGCACTAATTGATCGCCTCCAGCTTCGAGAAGTGACGAAAATTGCGTGATCGATTTCTATGTGTCATGGCCATTGCCTTCTACGATTCAACGAGCTCCTGGACCTGCTCTTGGTGGAGACTCCCAAGCCTCCTGGTTCCGCCGTGCCCAGGAAATTTTTTCTTCCCGACTCCATTGGCAGTTTGGCACCATCCGCCGAGCACATGGCGAATGTCACAGTCAGTGCAACATGCAGTCTTGATTGATATCATTTTTCCCTTTTTCTTTTTCTTTTCTTTTCTGTTTCTCTTTCTCTTTGACTCAATTATTTCTCCGTTCTACTCTTAAGTTCAGCATTCTTGTTGCATTTTTTGGCGGCTTCGTTGGATTGAAACATGAAGTACTGACGGCGATTCGGCATCCCGAACTATACCTCCGATTGATGCCAGCGAGCATTTTCACTTTTTATTTCTTTGAGCTCTCTTTTGACAAGGTATCTACCGCTAACAGGCATTGGCAATTGCATCATATTTAGACCCAGCACATCATCATCTTTAATCTATATCTGACCGTCGCTAACCGCCCATGGTCGCATAGTGCCTACTTGCTCCTGCCTTAAAATTGAGCTTCTCTCGTGCTCAAGCAGAAACAACAGATCCTTCGAAGTAGGCATTATTACGAGCTGCATCATGAGCGATCCGGTAACCGAGTGGAATTATCAGAAAGGCGCCATGCCTGAGGACAAGCCGTTCAGCGAAACCCCACGGAGGGCGGACGGAGTCTCCCAGCTGTGTATGTCCTGCTTTATTCCACCGCTTAAGGAGGAGAGACATCGGGGCTGATGTTTTTATCCAGACGAGGGCAATGTTTTCGATGCGACTCCAGAGGACCGCCGCCAGATCGGCGTCGTCAGTGCGTCTTTCCTGATCTTCAACCGTGTCATCGGTACGGGTATCTTTGCCACTCCGGCGACGATTTTGGGGTTGTGCGGTAGTGTTGGTCTGTCGCTCTTCATGTGGGTGGCAGGAACTGCCATTGCCATGGCAGGTACCGCAGTGTACTTGGAATGGGGTACTGCTATTCCTAAGTATGTCCCCCTGCACGTATATGAATTTCGCCCGACTCATGATGACTAGGAACGGCGGCGAGAAGAATTACCTCGAATACGTCTACAAGAAACCGAAGTTCCTGGCTACGGCCATGTTCGCGGCCTACGCCGTCTTGCTGGGTTGGGCCGCCAGCAACAGCGTCGTGTTTGGCGAGTATATCCTCAATGCTGCCGATGTGGAGGTCGGTCGGTGGAATCAGCGCGGTATCGGCTTAGCTTGTGTCACTGCTGCCTTCCTCATCCACGCACTTGCTGTGAAATGGGGTCTCCGTCTCCAGAACTTGCTTGGTGTGGTCAAGCTGGTCATTATCGTGTTTGTCATCGTTGCTGGTTGGGTAGCCCTAGCCGGTCATACCAAGGTTGAGACGCCTCATAACTTTAAGAATGCTTTTGAGGGCACGACTGGCAGCGGTTATGGTGTTGTCATGGCTTTGTACAACGTCATCTGGTCATTCATCGGGTACTCCAACGCCAACTATGTAAGTCATTCGCGTTCGTCACTTATATGTTCGACGGGTATTCTGACTGCGAGCCAGGCTCTAAGCGAGACGAGGAACCCCGTACGCACGTTGAAGATTGCGGCGCCGATCGCTATCGGATCCGTGGGCATCCTCTACATGCTGTGCAATATCGCTTACTTTGCTGCGGTGTCCAAGGAAGATATGCTCTCATCTGGCCAAACTGTGGCAGCCAAATTCTTCGGGAACATGTTCGGTGCTCGTGCTGAGAAGGTGATGTCGGTCTTTGTGGCCTTGTCGGCTTTTGGAAACGTGTTGTCTGTGATCTTCTCTCAAGGACGAAGTATGTTCGAGCTCGTTGCCAATTGCGTCGTCTCAAGAACTAACGAGGTCGGCAGTTGTCCAAGAACTCGGTCGTGAGGGTGTTTTGCCCTTCTCGAAGCTTTGGGCGAGTAACAAGCCGTTCCACTCGCCAGCTGCCGGTCTGTTTGAGCACTGGGTCGTCTCGGTCATCATTATGCTGGCTCCTCCGCCCGGCGATGCTTACAATTTCCTGCTCAAGTGAGTCCGTCCCCGCATCATTTCGGCTGAGGCTCTGCTAATCCATCAAAAGCCTGATCTCCTATCCTCTATCCATCGTGAACGTCTTCGTGTCCGGCGGTCTTATCTATATCTACCTCAAACGTTCAACACACTTCCCTGACTGGGCCCCGGGGATCCGCGCGACCCTCCCAGTCACCATCTTTTTCTTCCTATCGAACATATACCTGGTCATTGCACCATACATTCCGCCCTCCGAGGGTCAGAGTGTCTACGAAGAACTTCCCTACTACCTCCACTGTGTCGTGGCCCTCGGCATCTTTGCCTTGGGCGCAATATACTATGTGGTGTGGGCGATTCTGATGCCACGCTTTGGTCGCTACATGCTGGTCAAAGAAACCGTGGTCGACGCTGATGGCTGGTCCAGAAGCGTTTTCACTCGGCTGCCGCTCGCGGAAGCTGA
This sequence comes from Scortechinia acanthostroma, assembly GCA_011319215.2. Taxonomy (NCBI): domain Eukaryota; kingdom Fungi; phylum Ascomycota; class Sordariomycetes; order Coronophorales; family Scortechiniaceae; genus Scortechinia; species Scortechinia acanthostroma. Next base: position 16,565 of record JAABUG020120187.1, read on the forward strand.
GCGAGTTTGATCTCTCTGTCAGCCAAGCGGCAACAGATGGGATTCCCGGTTACGACGATATGATTCAACATCTTGCCTTCATGGCATAATCTTAATGTGTATAAAGGGACGGACTGGATACCCTGGCATAGTTTTGGAGTTTGGAAGCATTTATAGACAGCATTTCAACAAGCATCTTGGTTTTCGTTGCACAAACATTGCATTACATATTTCACGAGTACTCTAATAGAGTACCTCAATAGATTTTCCTGGTATTCAGAATAGTACTCAAAATTTCATCAAGGATGCCTCTTGTCCCAGTCCTCTATGGAAGCCCATCCACGAGAATTGCATAATTGCAGTCATGAACCCCTCAAACTGACTGGAGAACGGTCTTGCAAGTAAAGAAAAAGCAGCTGCCACGATGTGCTCCAAAACGGAAAATTGGCAGATGCTGTGTTGACTCTTGCGTGGAAAATGATGGAGAGGAAAGAATCAGGCGTAAAAGATTCAGAAGGAAAAAGTAGAGATGTCACGTGAGGAGCTAGGTCTCATATCGGCTTAGTTTACCTTTACCTGCGGGCCTGTGATCATAAGGCGGTGAAGGTATCCGGTTGTAATCTGCTGTACAAGGTAAGTTACGATGTTTCACCGCCTTCCATGTCGGGCCAACCATCGTCGTTTTCTTCTGGGAATGATGCCGCTTGTAGCCATTGTTCTCGAGATCGTTTTCGAGGTACCATTGTTCTCCAGCCACGGGTCTTGGACTTATTATTCTTGTTGTCATTGTGATCAATTGGGCCTCTTCCTCCCTCTTCCTCCGTCTTCCCCCCTTCTCCCTCTTTCCTCTCTGTTCTTTGTCCGGCGTGGTTCATGCGTCGATTCTCCTCCGCGCGGTTACCGCTGGTTCTGAACTCAGCCAGGCCGCCGCTTTCCTCCCCCTCTACTAAGCCCCTCCTTCTCCTCTCTCGCTCGTCCTCTCTCTTCTCCTCCTCCCCATCAACTTCTGTCAATCGAATTGCTCCCCGTCGCTTTCCCCTTTCCCAAGTTGCCAAACGCTACTGCTCCTACCGAAGGATGTGCAGCTCCCGCCGTGCTGACGTGCCTTCGGGCTCGACCAACGTCACCCATGGTCGTGAAGTCTTGCCTACCAACGTCAAGCCGGTGCACTATGACCTTACTCTCGAACCCAATTTTGAGAAGTTCACATATGACGGAACCGTGACTATTGAGTAGGTTCTCTGTTCGGGATGTTTGCCTGCTACGGAGTTCAGGATACTGATGCCTCGTATAGCCTCGATGTCGCCGAAGATACCACCTCCATCTCCCTCAACACCAATGAGATCGATATTCAGGACGCTGTCATCTCGTCTCAGGGCTCCGTTGTCACATCGAGCCCCGATGTCTCAATTAACAAGGACACCCAGACGGCTACCATCAAGTTCGCCGAAACCATCCCCGCTGGATCCTCCGCCCAATTGAAGCTCACCTTCACTGGCATTCTCAACGACAACATGGCTGGTTTCTACCGTTCGTCGTATAAGACGGCCGATGGGGAGACCAAGTACATCGCTTCCACCCAGATGGAACCTACCGATGCCCGCAGGGCTTTCCCTTGCTTTGACGAGCCCGCGCTCAAGGCCAAGTTCACGATCACCTTGATTGCTGATAAGAGCATGACTTGCCTGAGCAACATGGACGTCGCTTCCGAGGTCGACGTTCAGGGAGGTGTCAAGAAGGCTGTCAAGTTCAACACCACTCCCCTGATGTCCACATACCTGGTTGCTTTCATCGTCGGCCATATGAAGTACATCGAGACCAAGGATTTCCGTGTTCCTATCCGTGTCTATGCAACTCCAGATCAGGACATCGAGCATGGCCGCTTCTCCCTGGATCTTGCTGCCAGAACTTTGGCCTTCTACGAAAAGGCTTTTGACAGCGAGTTCCCTCTGCCGAAAATGGACATGGTAGCGGTGCCCGACTTCGCCGCTGGAGCTATGGAGAATTGGGGTCTGGTCACCTACCGTATTGTTGACCTCTTGTTGGACGAGAAGACTAGCGGTGCCTCTCGAAAGGAGCGCATCGCTGAGACCGTTCAGCATGAGCTGGCGCACCAGTGGTTCGGAAACCTGGTTACCATGGATTTCTGGGACGGCTTGTGGCTCAATGAGGGATTTGCTACTTGGATGTCGTGGTACTCTTGCAACGAGTTCTACCCCGAGTGGAAGGTCTGGCAGACTTATGTCATCGACAATCTGCAGAGCGCGCTTTCTCTAGACTCTCTGCGCAGCAGTCACCCCATCGAGGTGCCTGTGAAACGAGCAGATGAGATCAATCAGATTTTCGACGCCATCTCCTACTCGAAGGGCTCTTCGGTCCTCCGCATGATTTCCAAATACCTTGGAGAAGATGTGTTCCTCCAGGGTGTACGTAACTACATCAAGAAGCACGCATACGGCAACACCCAGACCGGTGACCTGTGGTCCGCCCTTGCTGACGCCAGTGGAAAGCCGGTGGAGAGAGTGATGGACATCTGGACCAAGAATGTCGGATTCCCCGTCGTCTCTGTGACGGAAAACCCCAGCGCTTCCTCAATCAAGCTGAAGCAAAATCGTTTCCTGCGCACCGGCGATGTGCGTCCCGAAGAAGACACAACACTGTACCCTGTCATGTTGGGCTTGCGTACCAAGCAGGGCGTTGATGAGGACACGATGCTCACCGAACGTGAGGGTGAATTCAAGGTGCCCGACCTTGACTTTTACAAGCTGAACGCTGATCATTCCGCCATTTACCGCACTTCTTACCCACCTGAGCGGCTGAGCAAGCTGGGAGAAGCAGCCAAGAAGGGTCTTTTGACCGTCGAGGATCGTGCAGGTATGATTGCAGATGCTGGCGCTCTGGCTGCGTCTGGTTATCAGAGCACTTCTGGTCTGCTGTCCCTCCTGAAGGGCTTCGATAGTGAATCCGAGTTCGTCGTCTGGAACGAGATTCTGACCCGTGTCGGTACCCTGAGAGCCGCCTGGATATTCGAGGACAGTCAGACCAAGGATGCTCTCAAGGCCTTCCAGCGCTCTCTTGTCAGCGGCAAGGCACAAGAGCTTGGCTGGGAGTTCACGGACAAGGACGGCCATATCCTTCAACAGTTCAAGGCTCTCATGTTCGGTAGCGCAGGATCGGCCGAAGACCCTGCTGTCGTCAAGGCCGCTCAGGACATGTTCCAGCGATTTGCTGCTGGTGACCTGAGTGCCATTCACCCTAACATCCGTGGTAGTGTCTTCTCCATCGTCCTCAAACACGGCGGAGAGAAGGAATACAATGTCGTACTGGATCGTTTCCGCACCGCTCCCACCTCTGACGAGAAGACAACCGCGCTGCGCTGCCTTGGTTCTGCCGAAGATCCCGCTCTGATTCAGCGTACTTTGGACCTGGCCAGCAGTGACGAGGTCAAGAACCAGGATATCTACATGCCTCTCGGAGGACTCCGCAGCTCGACTACCGCCATTGAAGCCCGTTGGAACTGGATGAAGACGAACTGGGACGCTCTGTACAAGCGTCTGCCCCCTGGACTGGGTATGCTGGGCACAGTTGTCCAGCTCTGCACTTCCAGCTTCTGCACCGAGGAGCAGTTGAAGGATGTACAGGCATTCTTTGAGAAAAAGGATACCAAGGTGAGTTCAGCGACTGTCGGTTGCGAAGGATGCATGACTAATTGAATATCTAGGGCTACGATCGTGCGGTTGCGCAGAGTCTGGATGCTATCCAGGCCAAGATTCAATGGCTGAAGCGTGACCGCGCTGACGTTGAGTCTTGGCTGAAGTCGAACGGTTACCTCCGGGATGGGAAGTTGTAAAGTTACAGAGATATATCGAAAATCTAGAGCCGTTACTAAACTAGAGTACCTTGTAAGGGATATCTCTCACTTGTGCAGCCTTGTAAGATCCCGAGTTATGACTCGTACGGTGGAAGAGCAGGGGAGTTTGTTACAGATCCAGGCGACAGAGCAAAGTGCCTGAAAATGAAGCATATGCCTCTTACCCGTGTGTTCGCAGCACAAGTCTAAAGGTTAAATTTCATCGACCTTGAAGAGCCAGAATGCATCTTGGAGCACCAAAGGATTATCTCCTCACCGAGCGTATAGATACATTCATCATAGGGTATACAACATGATGGGTCTATGTCATCTACTGCCACCCACCACTTTTATTCCCAAACCCTGAACTGTCGTCGCGGTCGCTCTTTTTCGCGAATCCCCGGTTAGGCTTAGACTGGGCGGCTTCGTGCTTGCGCAGTTCCTCGGGGACGCGCGAGATGGGCGATTTCATGAGCATTTGTTTGAGATCGTACCTGTAAAGTAGAGTCAGTATACCGTATCCATACCCTCTGAATGATTCTGAAAAGGTGGGAAAGGTGGGAAAGGGGGAAGGGGACATACATGACGTCTGCATCCTCGTTGCCGAGGAAAGTAATGGCCACACCGCTCTTCCCGGCACGACCGGTACGACCGATACGATGGGTGTAGCTCTCGATAGAGTTGGCCATGTTGAAGTTGACGACGAGAGAGACGTCGGGGACGTCGATACCACGACCGGCGAGATCGGTCGCGACGAGGACGTCCGTCTGGCCGTTGCGCACGGAGGCAAGGGCCGCTTCACGCTGTTCCTGGGTCTTGCTTCCGTGCAGGGTAACAGAGGAGAAGCCCATGTTTTTGATTTCGCGGGCGATGGCGTCGCAGTTGCGCTTGATGTTGACGAAGACGATGATCGGGGGCCGGAACTCGCCGGACGAGAGGATCTCGGACAGCCGCTTCTTGCGCTTGTCTTCGCCGGCGATCAGCTCGACGCGCTGCTCGACGGTGTCGACGGCTTCGCCGGCGCTGCCGATCGTTACGATGGCGGGTCGGCGGAGGTATTTGCGGGCGATGCGCTCGACGGCCGAGGGCATGGTGGCCGTGTACATCATTGTCTGGCGGTAGCGGTGGCTTCGCATTGCGGCGGAGTTCTCGGCTTCTTCCGTGTCGGGCTTTTCGTTGGTGACGGGGAGGGCGTCGAGGATTTTGTTGACGGGTTCTTCGAAGCCGAGGTCGATCATGCGGTCGGCTTCGTCCATGATAACGTAGCAGCACTGGCTGAGCACGAGCATACGACGCTCGATACAGTCGACTAGACGGCCGGGGGTGGCGATGATGATCTCCGCGCCGTTTCGGAGACTGTACGCTTGTTCTTCGAGGGAGTGACCACCGACGATACTGACGACGTTGAACCCGAGCGCTCCTGTGAACTTCCTGGCTTCGATCTCGATCTGCTGTGCCAGTTCTCGAGTCGGGGCTAGCACGATGGCGTAGGGACCATCGTTCTTCCTCCACTCGAATTCGTCAATCCGGGGCAGCTCCGAGATGTATACCAGCAGTGGGAGCAGGAATGACGCTGTTTTACCCGAACCTGTCACAGCAACACCAATGAGGTCTCGTGATTGCAGAGCAATAGGGATGGCAGCTCTCTGAATTGGGGTGGGTTCCTTGTATCCGACTTGGTCCACAAGCTCCAAGAGCCGCTTGGGAAGGCCGGATTCCTCCCATGACCGCATGGGATTCGGAACGCTGCCGCCCTTGGTGGCAATGTTGAAATCTTCTTTGAAGATACGCCAGTCCCTCTCGCGCATGTGCTCCAACTTCTTCTCGCTCCAGTGCTTATCGAGCTGGTTCCGGGTACTCTCCTCCCTTCGTCTCCGCTCCATCTCCAATATCTCTCGGGCTCTGATGCTTCCAGCTTCCCGATCGCGGTCTTCCAAAGCCCTCGCATACTTGTGCGCTAACTCATCGGCCACATCGTCTCCAAAACCAGCCAACCTGCCACGCCCGTAAAAGTTGGCTTCATGCCGGTGCTGATATAACGGGTTATAATCCGGAGTCGTATCCTCCTCCGCGTTCCACTCGAAATTGAACTTCCGATCCGTCGTCCTCTTGCGCTTCTTCTTCGCTGAGAAATTCGACGTCTTCTCCGTTCCCATGTATCGATGCTTGATCAAGGCAGCTTGCGCCGCCGCCTCGTCCTCTTCCGCCTGGCGCTTGCTGTCTCCTTTCCCATCCGTTAGACTGAACGACATCGGTTTCGGCGGAGCCGGCGGCGCCATATCGTAGTTCTTGTTGCGCATCGCGGCGGGGCCAGTCGGGACTTCTGAATTGCGCATCGCTCGGGGACCGGTGGGTATCGACCTTTCATCGCCATTGGGAGTCGGAGTCTCGGAGTAAACCGACGGTGACTGCGTCCCGCTTCGATCTGTACCGTTGGTCGATAATCGTCGCCCTGCTTCCACCTCCTTGGCGCGCTTCTCTAGGGCGATCCGCTCGCGCTCAGCTTTCGACAAGAATTTCGGCTGCGCAATAAGTCCAGTATCAGCCATTGTGTTCAGTGCGAAGTCCGCAATCAGAGGAAAACTTACCCTGGCCGCTGCCGCATCTGCCTCCCTCTTCTTCCGCACAAGTTCCTCGACACTCAACGGCGTCGCTGCTGGCCGTTTTGCGCCCCACCCTACCTTCTTCTTCTTCTCTGGCGGTGGAGCTGGGGGAGCATCTTCTGGCGGTGGTGGCGGTACGGAAGTGTCTGGGGGTGGAGGAGGGGCGGCGGAATCTTCTGGGGGAGGTGGAGGTGGTGTAGGAGGTCTTTCGAAGGGCTCAGGAGGGGGTTGTGTAACAGGCACACCGGCCGTGCCGTTTGTAATGATGCCGTCCATGATGGGTTTGCGGGAACTATGTCGCAAGTAGCGGTTGCGGACCTTTGATAAGTGAAGCGTATCGCGAATTTATACGGAACGGCGTAGAAGCTCGATGCGCAGTCACGTGATCATCATCCCGTATTACATCAGCCGCCAGTTTACAGTCAGAACAGCGAGGGCGAGAGGTACGTGAAGTATCAGTGGCATTGCGACCTAGAATTAGAGTACACGATTGAAAGAGAAATGTCCAAATCCATAATTTCCACCCAATCAGCTGGCATGATATCATTCGAGAAGTAGAGGCGGAGAAGCAGAGAGTCCGCCAGATGTAATGACCACTCTGCATTTGATGCGACAGAACCGCTATCGTGGTTGTGGTGAGCACTCAAGTAGTTGTTCTACAGGGAGATGGCTCCTACCGGAGACAAAAGAAAAAACATGAGGAGGGCATTACCTTATCGGTAAGGGACGGGCTGAGACGGGTACTAACCCAGGTCCGCAGTCAGTGTCTATTGCTGAGATCACACATGTCGACTATGCACTTACACCACCATTGACCGGAGTCTGTTGATAGTAAGCATATGGACTGGTTGGTGGAACAGCAGCGGCGGCAGCGACCGTTGGGTCCACAACAGGCGCCGCCTGACTGCCGTTCTGCGGGGCTTGCACTGCGCCTCCAGTCCTGGTATGAGCCACAGAGGCAGGGCCATGAACCTCGCGATCAAGAGTCATGTACTCCTTCGCCGCGTCCTTGGTTCCCCGTTCAAGCAAGTAGACCATATACATCTGAACGAGCTCCCTCACGACGTCGGGCGAAAGGGCACTCTTAGAACGAATGTCATCAACCACCTGCTTGATACGTTCGTATTGGACGTTCTCAGTAGCAGCACTTGTTGGCTGGTCTAACTCAAACGTGAGATAGTTGTGCCAGAATGGACGGCTGTCTAGGTAGTACTGCTGATTCTTCTGGAAGACTTGACGCGCATCCTCGGCTGAGCCCTTGATCTTCCAAAGGAGACGAGCCCACTCGGCAACAAGCGCAGCCTTGGTAGCCAGGTCGCACTGAGGTGAATCCAACTGATTCTTGTATACTTCAATCGCAGCCTCAAGGCCACCATGACGACGAGACATGTTCGCCAAGGAAATAATAGTCTCCACATGATTTGGTAGGGTGAAAAGTATCGCATCGTGGATATCCTTAGCAACGTCCACCCGGCCGCTCATCTCTTCGAAATATGCGTATTGAAGGCGTGTGGCGGGGTTGGCGATTGGAACATAGAAGCAGCTTGCACGTTGATAGATAATCCGCACCTCTTCCTCCTTGCCAGGCTGGGCAGCCATCCATCTAGCATAGCGTTGCCAGAACTCATCGTAATGAGCGCATGTCACAAGACATCGCTCGTATAGGAACTGAATCCGAGGATATGATCCCTCTGCCTCTTCGAAATCGAGATACTTCTTCCAGTTGGTTAGCTGGCCCTCATCCAGCTCGGTGACATGGAAATATGGGCGCTTGATCTCCGACTCGTACGTCCATCGCTTGGTAGTCTCAGTCTGAGTCTTCGAGAAGATCTCAAGGTGGTAAGCGTCGACACGGAGTCGAAGATCCCTCTCGATTTCTGCTTCTGCCTTTGCGCCCGGGGGTACCTGTGCCGCGGCCTCTTCAAGGTCGGCGCGGAATCGAGACAGAATTTCCGCAGGCGCCAATTCCGATAACGGTCGAGTTTGCGCAAACTGGCGATATCTTTCGAAGTAACGAGCATATTGATGCATTGGGATGTGGATAACGCGGCCAAGGATGGCAAAGATCTTTTCTGGAGCTTCGACTCGTTCTTCGAACTCGATATATTTATCCCAGAAGGGATGCGCCAGGAAATCTAATCCAACGCTGCTCGCTCCTCGCTCGAATAACCTGTAAGAAAGTATGTTAGCGCCGACAACTGATACAATATTTGAGCAGAAACGGGGTCGATAAGGGGATATGGAAAGGGGGGGATGGCAAGGACGGCAAACATCAGTTTTAGCTAATCAGTGCGTGAGCCCAAACAATTCAACGAGCAGGATGGTCAGACTGTGGGAAGAGTTCTCTTTCCCCCTCCCTGCGCATCGTGCGCGAAAGAAGCAGTCTCCGAAGAGAGTTACTGGTCTTGGTGTCCGTGCAAGGAAGTGGTGCTTGAGGTCAAACCATTTTCACCAAGGGAAAGGATACAGCCTGAAAAGCCAAGGGTGAGAAGTAAACTTCAGTTGAACCTGGGTAAGGCGACAATCTCACCCATCATCAAGGGATTTGTTGCCAGTGAAATCTTGCATCATGCGTATTCGGCACCACGATAAGGTCCGCGCTGTGTCGGTAACGGTTACAGGGAAGGAAAGGAAAACCAGCCATAGTATACTTACTCTCGAATGATGTCAGGATCATGGGAAGTCTCCGCCTTGAAGGAGCAGTAGTTGGTCCATAGATCAACGGAGGATGAGATGCTAGCAACTCCCCGTTCGTAGACCTAGGAAACGAAGTCAGCACCAACATGCGCGGTTGAGAGAGCGCCCTCATACCATGTCCGCTGCTTCTGTACCCGTGATAGAGAACTCCAGATCGGCATATTTCTTCCAGTATCCGAACAACAGGGGAAATTTGGCCAAGAACCGATCGTAGACGTTTCTAACAGTTGTTATGGCTTGCGGATTGGAGTTGCGATTGATTCCACCCTCCAGCGCCTCGGCACCACGAACAAGCTTCTCCCAGGTCTCGAAGTTGTCAGGGTCGTCGGCCTAAACAAAATCTGTCAGCTACAAGTCTTGCGCTTCGCAATCAGCAATGCGACTCAGGATCATACAAGTTCGGTTTCGAGCTTTCTCAGCTCGGCGTTCTCCTCCTCGGAACCTCCATAGTTGTAGTCCGCCATGCTGGCAATCTCTCAAAGTAGAGGCAGCGCGGGGACAAGGGAGAAGGAGCGATAATGCAATCAATAGGGAGACTTGACAAAGAGAGAATGCAATGAGTGAAGGAGACGAAGAGTCCTGAATAACGCAAGTAGAACGGTCGCAGGATAGTCGCAGAGTTCCGGCAGGGTAGAACTTCACCAAGAGGAGGAGAAGCCACCGTCACCAGCCACAGAGCGGCCGCATTTTCTCACTGCCAAGACTTAGCTAAATGTGGCTTAGCG
>JAABUG020120298.1:0-26388 GCA_011319215.2 Scortechinia acanthostroma
AGCGACAATTCTCCGCCTCCCTCCAGGTCAACCCTCTAGCCCTCAACCCTCCCACCCCAAAGCCGGACCAGGAGGAGACCAACAACGCACCCCAACCCCGGACCCGTGCCGCTCTCACCGAGATCCCCAACCTCGCCCCTAACCCTCCCGCTTCCCCTCCATCCCCAGACAGCCCCGAGAAGAAAGGCCGCTTCTACGGGGAACTCGACACTAAAGATTGGTTCAGCGTCCCCCGCAGCACAAGCGGTCAGAACAACTCCGACTCGCCCAGGAAGCTGAGCAACCTCTTCAAACGCAACAGCCAAAAACTTAGCACGTACGGTTCGCTCAAGCAGCATGACGCCGATGATTCGGACGGCGAAAATGAGGCCCCTGCTGTACCTACCGATCCTGTCCTTGCAGACGGTGATCGCAAGGGTCGTGTTGTCAGTAACTCTGGGATTGACATCGGTCGGCATGACTTTGGATCCGGTTCATCCTTGGCATATGGAAACTACATCGCCAACTTGGGTGTGGGACGACGACGAGATGTGAGCGGAAAGGTCGCCGAGGAAGGTAGAGGTGGTGTGGTCACGGAGAGTCCGAAGCCGATTAGAGCTGCCGGATGGGCTCGTTTTGCTGGACTTTAGACCGGCGACTTGGAATTTCAGGATAATATTTGGATGATCAGGTTTGCTGACGATGGAATGGTCATTTTCATGATGGAACGGAATTCTAACGAGTTTTACGCGACGGATGTTCTTTCATGTTTGATAATACTTTTTTTGCATAAAGGCGTGTTAGGTAGTTAGTAGCTTCCTCAAATCCAATAAATTTTATTCCGCAGCCAAGAGAGATTATACAGGTGTTTTACATCGAAGTATATATGAGAAATGACCAAGCTACGAAGGAACGCCTTCGTACTCCCACCCTTGAATGACCCTTTTGCCTCGCCTCGAATTTCTCCGGTTCGCGTTACATTTAACAAATAACGTGAGCGCAGTGGTGATGCAGATAACGATTCCAGCAATGGCAGCTACCAACACCGTGCGACGTTCGAGCTGGTGCGGATCAGCTACGTACGGGCAGGAAGTCTCAGGGCCACCTGTTACCCAGCAAGATGCAACGTCCAGCGAGTTGAAATCAAGCCAGATCTCCTTCTTTGCGGGGTCCGTCGCTGTAGGGTCCAGGTTGTCCTTTGATCCGTCGAGCAGGGAATGGTATAGGTAGGTGTTCTCAAGTCCCGTCCGGGGTATGGAGAACGATGTATTCTCCGGGCAAGCGTGGTGGTACGCGTCTGAGTATGTGTAGGATTGCGATGACAGGGACCAGGTGAAGGGATGGTTTCCCACGCGACAGGCGGCATGGCGCACTTCGCTGCAGTTAGTGGAGCGCCAGTGGCCTCCCATTGAGAGATCCATCACTGCGCATCGCTCGGTGTGCTGCGCGTCTTCGTCGATGCCGGGAGGTGAGGCGTCTCGAGGTTCACCGAGGGCCCAGGCCCACGAGGCGGACATGGAGATGTTTTGGTACGGTTTTGCGTCTGAATCGGCGGTCTTGTTGAACAGGGTGCTGTTGAGCACCGGGGATAAGCCGCAGGTGGTGAGATTGACGACCAGATCGGACATTTCTCTCAGAGACTTGCTTTCGTCTGAGCCGTTTACGATGGGTATGCTGCTCGATTGAGCCCATGATGAGTTGACCTGCGACACCGAGGTAGCTTTTGGATCGTAGAGACAGCCAGATGTCAAGCTCCCATCACCGGCCACTGCGATAGAGACGGCAGTTGTCAAATAATGAGGCGGAAATATGACATCGTTGTCTGCGTTCAGATCATAGCTCCCCAACTGCGGGTCCACGGAGCCATATTCCAGAAGCAGGCGTCGCTGTTGCGCAAGTTGCACATATTTCGAAGACGGCCAACCATCCGGCGTACTTTGCTTTCCATCCACTTCCTCGTGAAGGGTGAAATATTCCGTGATGGGTTCGTATCCCTCCTCGACTTCATACCAAGATTCGTTGAGGTTCCTGCGCTCCTCGGCTAGCTCGGACGGTCTGTAGATGTACGTGGAAAGACGCTCATTAAACAAGGAGCTCACGTATTCTGACGGTAACGGCAGTTGTTCGTTGGTCACGGATGCAGCTGGCTGATCCAAAGATGCAGCGCTTGATGCCGCATGAAGATTTAGGCTGATGAATGTCGTATACACATCCCATCGAGAATTGGTGAGTCGGAAATGGTCTACGAAGATATCAACCAGCCCAGAAAGGTCGAGATCATTGGAGCAAAGATAGGGACCGAGCTCGTAGAGTAGCGAGCCCGACGAGTCGGCGACAGCTGTGACGGTGCCTGTGACTGCGGTGGCCGTGGCCGTGGGAGATGGCGTCGTTGAGACGGTGACAACTTGAGCATCCCGAGGGATTGCCACCGGGCAGAATGTCCACTTTCGCTGCTCAACCGACCAGTATATATCAACCAGGAAACGACGGTAGCCGATAACGAGCAAGTTCGAAATGCATTTCTGAGCAGAATTGCCGTCGTAGACGTTTTTGCCGAAGCAAGCTGCAGTCAGCGAAACGGCCGGTACAGTAACGAAATTGATAGGAATCTGGCCGGCAACATCTCTTTCACTCTAATGAAACCATTGTCAGTCAAATTTCATGCAGTGTCAGTCGCGAGATCAACGTACGAGTAGGACAGCCACCCATGTAGAGTTTACAGGGGAAGCATCAGGGTCATAACTCAAGCCCATGGAGCTGCATACAATGGGCAGCAAGAATCAAACTATCTAGGAGGTACAACTCATTTCAAGTTGAACTCGCGATTGCCGAGCAATCCGAAGGATGGAGAATAATTGGAGGTTATTCGAGACTTGAACTGCGGAGACTGCGGAATTGATTAGTGAATGAATGACGATCGGCCCTTTTCCTCTTTGGGCGGGCGAACAGCAGCTATCTGGCCACTTTGTGATCATCACTCCCTTTGCTGCCCCGATTTCTTTCATCTCTCAGCAAACCCACTTTGATACAACTCCCTTTCAGCTTCATACTCATCCTGGAGTCTTCATGTATTGGTCTTTCCTCTTTGAATTGATTTATTAACGCAAATCACCTAAATTCCCTTTCAACATGGCGGCTCCAGGTGGGCCTAGCCCGCAGCAGATTGCTGCCATGCAGCAGCAGTTCGCCGCGGAAGCAGCGAGACGAGGAATGACACCCGAAGAATTCGCAAGACAGCAGCGCGAACAACTGAATGCAGAGGCTGCGAAGCACGGCATGACGACCGAACAATACGTCCAGCAGTTGAGGGCGCGAGCTATGGCCGCACACCAGCAGCAGATGGCCCAGCAACAGGCTCAAGCGGCGCAGCAGCAGGGACAAACAAACCCGCAACAGCAACAACAGCAACAACAGGTGCAGCCAGGACAGCCCGCTCCTCCCCAGCAACAGATGCAGCAAGTCCCCGTCAACCCGTCGAATCCTCCCGACCCGAAAGCGATCGCGGTCGCCAAGTTCCTACGCTCCCAGAACCTCAAGTCTCGCACGTGTATCCTGGACGGACAGAGAAAGGACATGTTCAAGGGTATATTTTCTATAGTCGTTCAAGTCTTCTGGTTAATACTGACGAGCATAGTCAAACGCGCCATCCGCGCCCTCGAATCCCCCGCCTACGCCAAAGCCGCCTCCAAAAAGAACTCCCTCCTCCCCCCCGTCACCGACCGCGCCTCCGCCGAAAACGTCTTCAAACTCCTCCCTCTCTCCCTTCTCGCCCTGCGCGTGTCCAAAATCGACCCGCACGAAGGCCACAACCACGCCAAACCAAAGACCCGCGTCAAGGGCCTCTGGACCGTCAAGATCGAGCAGCACCAGGAGACAGACCCCATGATGCACTACGTCTGGCTCTACGAGGGTCCCCAGTGGAAACAAAAAGCCATGGCCGCTGCCGTCGTGGCGGGTATCTTTGCCGTTGTCCTCTTCCCGCTGTGGCCCATCATGCTTCGCCAGGGCGTCTGGTACCTCAGCGTCGGGATGATGGGTCTGCTGGGCCTGTTCTTCGCCATGTCCATCTTCCGTCTGATTCTGTTCTGCGTGACAGTTTTCGTCGTCCCTCCTGGCCTCTGGTTGTTCCCTAATCTCTTCGAGGATGTCGGGTTCATTGATAGCTTTAAGCCTTTGTGGGGTTGGCAAGAGGTATTCTCCTTCTCCCTAGGATCGTCCCTTTCGAGCAATTACTGACTGCAGCATAGAGCAAGAAGAAGAAGAAAAAGTCCAAGAAGGCCGTCCCCGAGCCACAGACCGGGACCGCAACTGCATCGGGCAAGGGAGATGACTCCACCCCCTCCGCGACCACAACAGCAACACCTGCCCCAGATACCTCCGGCGCCGTGAAGCGCGATCTAGCGCCCAAGGTGGAAGAAGCCACAGAGGAGTAAAAGGCATAGAATGTTGCACTCTAGCATGATCTTACGATGCATCGTATCAACGGGTTGCTTTGCATTTTGAGTCATTGTGGTTGTTCTGGGTTCTCTTCTGACTAGCCAGACACGACGGCTATATTTCTTAAATGATATATGTTCACTTGGGGCTGGAGTAAAGTCACTTATTGAATCGATCAAAATTCATACGGACCCTACAGAATTCTGCACTTCCTTTACTTTAACTCCTGTCAAGTCTGAAGATTTCGCCGTGTTATCCCCTTAGGTCGAAATATTGACATGGAAGAAGATGATCTCCACTAGACACGACAGTAGATAAGGGACATGGAAACTCAAGGTAGACCCAAATAATGAACCAGTAAACAGGAAAGTTATGAAAGAGAAGATGGAAAAAGGATAAGTTGAACATGGTAACAACGTACAGCGTGGATATCTTCAATTGTGGCTGTAGAAAAGGTCAAGAAAATAGGGAATGCATAACAAAGTAACAAAGGTGTCTGGTATCAGTGGTATATTTGAGAAATCATATCGCTGATGTATCGCAAATGCAATAAAACTTCAAGTGTGAAGGTCGACAGAAGGTCGGTAGCGAATGGAGTATGAAAGCACTTTTCCAATATGCGCAAAGCTATGTTTTCGGGGCCGAGAAGATGTACAGGCGTCTCTATAATATATACCGACGCCTAGAGATGCAAATGGGCCAAGAGTAGAGAGTGGGCAAATCGATGGGAGGTGGTGTCGCTTATAGTCCGGAAGATACCCTGGTATCTATACTTGGAGGAGCAGGAAGATTGGTAGGTGACGTGGGAGCACTGATGTTGGCAAAGCTTCTTTGGCGGTCTCGTAACGTTTTCGAAGGCGGTAATTGGGAGTAACGAGCTGTGTGGGAGGCGCTTGGTAGCAGAACAGGCCTATGAGGATCAATTGGAGATGGGATTTTTGGTAACGGGCAATTGGGGGGAGGTGCCGCCGGGGGTCCAACAGACAGTCCTGGCATGCTCTTGCGCCGAGCCATGCTGGGAGGGCGACAGCCGTGGTCTGTGGGATAACCTCTATCCCTTTGAAGCTCAAGGCGGGACTGGTTTCCGCCCTTTGAGCTTGATCGTGTCGGTTGCGGGTCAGACGGAAGCTTGGTTAACGGATCAATGGCTATGCTTGGCGGACGCGAGGAGTGCGTTGTCATAGTATACGATATCGGTAAACGAAGGGGGAGTGGATTTCTGTAGTCATAACTTCTTTGAGAATCTGCCAGCGAATCCGCAGAATTGACTACCCGCAACTGTCGTCTTGGGGAGACGTTGCGGACGGGAGAAAGATCTTCATATATGTCGTTGAGGCCCGTTCTACTCATGTTGCGGGTTGGCGACTGAGGTGGGGAAGGAAACGCAGCCAAACTGTCGAGTTCCTCATCAGAACCCTGATGACGGAGCCCAATACTCTGGCCAGGGTCCAACCGAGGATCTTGAAGGATTTGAGCTTCAGCGGTCTTCGCAGCAAACCTCTTGCTGAATGACGGAACACTAAAGTTGGGTGCTGGAGGCGAAGTGCTTCGCAAGATTGGCTCGGGCACCGTTGACTGCGACCTCGGAGGTTCATGCCCCTCTGTGCTCGCTGGTCCTGCCAGATAGGATGATAGACGTTTGGACAGACTTGCCGAGGTCGGGCTCTGCGGTAAACTCGGTGGGTAGGCACCAGGAACTGCGAGGCCATTAGGCAGTGTAGCAGGACCGCCCGGAGGGGGCACAGAAGAATACAACCGCCCGTAGCCGTTGACAGGCGGTGTCACATCCGTCTGTGTAGTTGACATCGAGTTGGAACGGGATTCAGCGCCAGACTGATAAACCATCGACCGGCGTTGAAGAGATATAAAGGAGCTCCGGCGGGATTGATCGCTGAGAGCTTGATCTCTTTCGTCGGAACCCACCGAATGTTGAGGCTGTAGATAGAGGTTGGAGAAGCGGTTAGGGTCTTTTTGCACCATCTGTCGGATACTCTGTCTCGGCCGCAGCTGATGCTCCCAGGCCTCGTCGGACGGGTTTTCGGACACATATTTTTTGCCTCCGCGAGCTTCGATCTGAGCTCTGACAGCCAGGAGCCAGGAACTCATGTCGTCTGCATTGCTGAACACGAGAAGGAAAGTACGAGCCCATCGCCGGGACTGGGGTCGATGAAACCCCAAGCGGGAAAACAAGGGCCGATGGGTATCGACTGTCGCCGTGCCGCCTTCTTCCGAACATTGAGAAATTTGAAGCACATAATGCTTACCAGGAATTGCGTCGCTAGCAAAGGCCACTGATCTGGGGCCAACCTGCAACATCTTCTCCGGTAGTCGGTCATGTTTCCCGCTTCCCGAGTATTGTAAGATATAACCAGATGTGACCAGCACATAGATCTTTTGGGCCCAGTCAGTCTTGCCGATAGTCTCGGAGACCGTTCGCATATGTTTCTTCTCCTTATCTTCTTTCTTCTTCCGTTCCGCGGAAGCTCCCTCATTTGGCGGCTGATTACCCTGAGGGTCTACATCCTTGGAGCTGCTGTTGGTCTTTGCAGTTGCCTGGATGCGCAAAATGGACTCGGTAGACATAACGGGGGCCCAGAGACAGCTGTGCTTGATTGCCTGTGGATAGACCTGAAATAGCGGAGGGGGCTTCCACCCATGGTCCCCCGCGACTGGTAGACTGTCACTGGTCTTGCATCGGGACTTCGATACAAGTTTCGTTCGATTCGCTTCGCCCGTCGGAGAGGCAACCAAGGTCGATGTCGACATTATGGTTCTGGGGGTGGCACAAATACTCGGCGATAGTGGCGTGTCCGACACGGTCACTGTCTGGGTTACTGTATTGTGCGCCTCATCGATTTCCGCGAGCCTCGTGTCATTGCTGGGCCTACGAGAGGGCTTGTCCCGGGCAAAGAGTCCGCGCAAGCCGGACTTGGAAGTCTGACGCTTGACCGGAGTTTGCTGTAGCGGCACCCTCGCTTCTTCGCTCTCATATTGGTAGTCCGTGGGTCGTATACGTTGCGGTCGAGGGATTGCAGACGGGGTTGATGGCGGGTCGGGAGCTGCAGCTGGAGGTACGAATGGCACCGAAGCTCCAGCAGTCGGACGGCTGAAGTTGGTTCGCAAAGGAGCTAGTCGTTGACCTCTGCGCTCGCTGACGGATGGCTGATGGGGCTGCTGATCTAAGCTCATCCTTCTGGTGATATCTGGGGCTGACACCCGACATCAAGCGCGATTCCAACTGATCGGTGATGATGCGATGGCGAAGTCGTCAAGCTGAAGATGTGGAGCTTCAATGGTGCGTACGATTCATCAGGAGCACGATTCAACAGTTGAGCCGGTAGCGTTGCACATCAACGTGGAGGCGAAGGCTGGCATTGCAAGTAGATGCTCGTATCGACCGATCAAGTGATGATCGCAGCCTGAGAACGGAACCCACTGATTTCAGATTAGATACGGATTGATATTGGTAGATGCAATTGTACGGAACGCGATTGAGGTAGAATGAGGACAGAACCGAATAGGAAAGTGGGAGAGATCGGTGGTGGAGCGGAGACGATCAAACCAAATTTTGGGAGCTCACCTTTGAAGTAGAAGTGCGGTGGCAGTTTCAATTCAAGGGAAGGGAAATTGGCTGTAAGGAGTGACAGAGACCATTGAAGTGCGATATCAAAACAATTCATGCAACTCCATCGCACGTCTCCTGGTATTGGAAGAGGGTGTTGATGAGGAAGAAGAAAAGAAAGCGAGAGGATGAAAAAAGAAGAGGAAGAGAGAGCGAACTCGGCCCCAACAACCTTGAACCAAGAGGATGGAAAATGGAAAGGCAGACGAGTCACAGACTGGGCATTTTCCTCTTCTGTGGTCCTTTTTTCGTTTGTGTTTCTTTGTCTGAATTTTAGACTCTCATTAGTTATAAATCACAGACGGTAGTCCCGTCTAGTCTACCACTACTTAAGATGGGAGTGAAGCTAAATCGCCTGGAGGATTTGAGACAGTTGGCCCCTGATGGTAGCAGAATCAGGCATTGGAGGTTAGACAGATGTGAAGAATAAGACACAGCGTTGAGATTATCTAGATCAATTGCGACTATTATCGATAATATGCAATTATTGTCTGTCGAGGATCCGAGACGATATACGCCATAGAGTCTATAATTGGCAATATGCCCCTGAAACGGATGAGAAACAACACCTTGGAAGAGGTTCCGGTCCCACTTGGCCCAAATAACATCATGTTTATTTACGTAGGGCTATGCAGAGGAAACGTAGTTCCCACTACGGAGCACCGAGTCTCTCTTTAGTTTCGTAGTGAATCTGAACAAAATTGAGTGGCCCATGATGTAGCGACAATGCGACCCCTCTGTGGGTTTACAAGGTGACGGAACTGCAGCAGACTGCATCACTGCAGTCCATACTCCGTTCGAGGCATGAGGAATGGCGATCAACGTCAATGGATCGTCGTCCGGCACGAGGTTCCCTGTAATATCGCTTCCGGTTTGAGCGGCTTGACTTGATTCGGTCAAGTATGAAGCCATTGAAGCCACAACTGACTGGTCAATTCTTGTTTCTCAGTTCAGTGTGAGGCTGTGAGCACTGAACTGGCCAGGCATCCGCATTGTCTGATTAATACACAATTTGTTCAGAATACATAAAAATTAACCTCCGGTCTCCTTCCCGAAGCAATCCTGTGGAAACTACGCAATCTAACGGGTAGGACCGCCCATCAAAGGCACAGAAGGCATCACGCACTTCTTCCCCTGCTCCTCGGCAACAGCCCCCATCAACTGCGCTCCCTCCTCACAATGTTGCGCCATAGCAATGTCTTGAGATGAGAGTCCCCGCGGATTATGCGTCGTCCAATGCACATCAACACTTCCAATCCTCTATCACGACCGACCGTCTCCAATTAGCATTTCGCAACCTTTTCCCGATTCAGCCAAGAAAAAAAGAAACGAACTTACAACAGTCATGGTAGGATGATGCTTCTTTATCGCGCTCTGCGACGCAACCACATTCACAAAGCTCTACACCAAACAGTCAGCCTCGGTAACCCCTCGAGAAGAACAAGAAACAAACGCACCACAGCCTTGAAATAAGTGCGAAAATAGAACGTCTTCTGGATCCCCATCCCCTCACCGTCCAACACCCATCCCCGCTTACGCAGAGCTTCCAATCCCTCCCGAACCTCCTCCGCGTTCTCACCCGGCGAGATCTGCACCTGCGCCTGCTCCTCAGAAGCACCAGCAGCAGTCGAGTAACTCATCCCCGAACCCGCATCCGCACCCGCCATCACGGTCGTAGGCAACCTTCTCCGCTCACGGGGCGCGCAGCCGCTTAGCTGAGAAACCGAGGTGCGGGAGACCCGCTGCGTCGAAACGGACGATGACGATGATGACGACAACGACAAAGACAATGACAATGATGGATAAATGGTTCTACCAGACGAAATACCAGAACGGAAGATGCAAGCTCGAACCCGTCGTTGCAGGACTCCCCGCGCCGCGTCCATGCTCGAAGTCAATTTAGTCAGAACTTTAAGAGACCTTATCGGCATCACCAAAACAGAAGTTGACCTTGATGACGGGAGTTGGCAGCGCCTCGCAGGACGGAACAATCACGTGATGCGCACAGGTATCGTCAACCCCCACACCCCGACAGAGTACTCTGTAGGAGGAAACCGAGGAACCACTACCCAGAGGTTCCTGCAGTGTGCAGAAGCCTCATCCTCACCCGAATCAGGAAAGTCTCTACGAGTAAAAAGTACCCCGGCACTCCCCAAGATAACAGATCGCCGGATGTAACCTCCGGGGCCAGATCTATCCCACAATCTCCGGCGTTTCTCCGCAGACGGTTAAGCGTCAAACGCCTGCCAAAGTCAAAAGTTCTTGGAAATCACTTCCGCCATCTGTGTAGACGCATCTGGCCTGGATCGCGGAGTGAGTTCGTACAACGACCTGCTGGCCATCTGTTCAATGACGTTTGACTAGATCACCTGTCTCGCAGCTTTGATAGACTATGCTACCTCGCTATCATACTCTCAGGCCAATGATTCATGAGGAAACAGAGTTCTTTAACTATGTTCATTAACTCAACTCCGTAGATTGTCTACTCTTCCGCCCGTCCCGTTGTTCACTCCTACTTGAGTCCCCTTACAGATTGCGTCGATACGAGGTTTACAGCGCTACAGATCCATTGAAGCATTGATAGAAAAAAACATCATAATTTTTCGTATTTTTTCACTAGCCACCAGCAGCCGAGGAGTCTCTCGCTAACAACTTCATTCCGCGGTGAAGACACATTCGCTAGAAGTAAACATCCACTTCGCTGGCGATACAAGCATGAAGAAGACAGACCACCCCTTGAAACAGAATTCGTAAGCCGCAGAGTAAGCCACAGAGTAAGCCACAGAAAGAAGAAAAGCTGAAGCCACATAGAAATCCCAGATACGATTAAAAGGCCATCGAAATGGTACGAAGGCGACGCCTGTTAGACTCGAGTGTACCGACCAGACTCCGCCCATTCACTCTGCAAGTGTACAATGCAAACGAGTACCGAGAGTCGGCAGCCTGAACACGCAAGCAAGGTGTAGCACCAAGGCCTTCCACCACAGACGGAAATGAAAAGAAGGATCGGGAAAAGAGAAGAGAAATAAAACTTGCAAAGGCCGGCCCTGCTCAAGAATTGAAAATTGCTCACAGATGCGAACGATGAGAAGAGCGGCAAAGCTCACATAAAGCATGTCGCTGCCTGAAAACCCCCTTCTGTGTCACTGTTGACCACTCTCTGCGACCTTGATTCACATCAACAATAACGCCTCCTCGAGTACCCACCGGCTCCAGGCCGCTCGGTTGTGGAGTTGCGAGTCATGCTCCTCCCTCATTCAGCAAAGGAGATGCTGTTTCTGCGTGACTGGGCACGAGAGCCCGCACGAGACGGACCGCGAGATGCCACAACGCTGCCCTGTCGGCTTCCAAGGGCCTGGCGGATTCGAAGATCTTGGCGAGATCTTGCAAGAGAATTTGCCCTCGAGCCAGTGGGAATTCTAGACAAGTGTCGGATATTGAGGTCGACTTCGATGTCCTGTCGAGCAACGGACAGTTCTTGAGCGAATTTAGACTTCTTCCGAAGGTAAGGACCCCGCCAGTAGATGACATAGACGGCAATGACGAGGACGAATGAGATGCAGACTATAGAAGACCGAGATCAGTCTTCGTCCTTGGGAGGCAGTCTAAGCAGATTGAAGGAGGCAGGAGCACTTACACAGAATCGTAGATGCGTACTCAAGATGATGCTTTCCGCCAATGTCTGTGAAATCCTGTGTCAGCTGCTGTAACCTCAAGGCAGATCAGTGGATAGGACAACTTACTCTCGAAGAAAGGTGTGGCAGGAATGGTAAGAACACCAGCCAAGAAGTCTCGAGACCAGCCATTTCCACCGGTTGCCGAAGCAGAGTAAGGACCATAGGCACAGACCATGTAGTCAATGGTCGCCATGTAGATGCTGTAGTTGGCAATGCCGACAATGGCGGAGAAGACCATGGTTCCCATCCAGTGGATGGGAGGGCCCCCGCTGGTCCAAGCAAAACCAATCAATCCGATGGGCAGGCAAGGAGCAGTGTAAAGCAGCCACCAAAGGCGCGATTCGTATTGGGCACGTTCATCATGAGGCTTAGCGCGTCGCTCTTTGATGTTCCGTTTAATAGCTGGGATGAACGACATCCACGCAATGAAGTATCCCACTAGGATGGGTAGAAAGGACAAGCCGAGCTCAACGGTGCCAAACCCCCACTGCTTGTAAACAAGACCGAATGACTGAATGAACATAAAGATCAGAGCGTCGCTGAAGCCACTGAGCAAAGACAGAGACAGGACGATGGGCTCAGTCAAGAACATCTTAAAGGGCCGGATCCAGGTAGCGAGAACTTCCCGCATTGCAAACCTCTCCCGGAATGGAAGCACCTCGTTAGGGCCCCATATGATCTCGCCATTCTTTCTTCTTCTCCTAGCAATTCTGTCCATCAAGATCGTCGTGCGAGTCTCGGGAACACAGACCAGATGAGCGAGCTGAACAGCGCCTCCGAAGATCAATTGAATCCAGATGTTCCAGCGCCAAGGAAGGTATGCTTCGACGAATCCACCGACGACAGGGCCGATGACGGAGCCAGCAACAGAAGAGAAGACGACACAAGCCACGGCGTACTGCTGATCATCTGCCTCCCATAGATCGGCAATCATTCCCAGCGTGACGGAGCCACCGGCAGAACTCAGACCACCCAGGGCTCGGCCCACCATGATGGAGGTAAAGTTGGGAGCAAGAGCCACAGGAAGTTGGAAACAATTGACGAGAAACAGACTTGCCTGGAGAATTGGCTTGCGTCCGAGTTCCTCACTCCAGGGAGCCCAGAGTTCGCAGCCAAAGGCATAAGTAACGAGGAAGATCATGGCACCGCAACGAGCTGCCTGCATACTGACTCCATACTCTTCAGAGATGCCAGTCAGAGCATTGGAATACAGACTGGTGTTGAAGTTCATGGAAGTCTGAACAAGGAAGATCACGCTGATGATGGTCCATTTTTTCCATGACGGCCAGGAGTAGCCCAACTCGTCGTAGCAATCGGACTCTTTAATCACATTGTCCGCCCTTGAAGTCGAAGCCCCTGGTTTGACAGCTTCCACAGTCTCGACATTTTCAACATCCGCGCTTGTCAACTCTGGCTTCTCCAGGGCTGGATCAATGCCCTGATCAGCGTGAGTTGAGGATGAGGCCTCAGACTCATGGAGATGCGAGTCTTCTATCTCCTTGACTTCCTCAGAGGGAGGAGGCACCGCCATTTTGAGATAGCCTGACGAGTATCTCGCGTATCACAAACCTAAGAACACGATTAGAGGCATGGACTCAGAACAACCATTAGGTAGAGGATGTAAACTTACTTGATAGGCAAGAGATCTTTGACTTAACAAGGCTATCACGAGCAGTAGATGTAGATATCAGGGATTATAAGCAGAGTAAACACTGAAGAGGAGAAGGGAAGAGGGAAACAATGAGACAGGAGCTTTATCTCGCGAGTAAAAAGAGGTTCTGTGAGAGAAGGAAGACTAGCACTCAGGAAAGCGTTAATCTAAGTAAAGGGTTGGGGGAAGAGAGGTGCAGAATAGTAGGTGGGAGAGAATCGAGACGAAGAAAAACAACAGCTGGGTAACAGAGTAGAAGAAGTACGAACGCGGTCAACAAGAGGCGCCTCAGGCTATCTATATTATACTGTGTGGGCTGGCAGGAACCCCAGAAAGGGAAAGGACTGGGGAAATACCTGATGTTACTCTACCACCCATGGACAAAGCCCACTTTGTGCCTGCACTTTACTTCCCTTCCAATGGAGAGAACCCGGGGTAAGTCAGTACGGGGCTTCTTTTCTAATTTCCAAACTTTCTTTTAGCTGCTCTGATGAGCCATTCAGTTTACAGAACTTTTAAGAACAGAATATACTCATCCATGTTTGTTGTATGTCTCTTGCCCAGCCCTGTCTTTTTTCGCTGATTTTGCCTCTGTTCCTCTGCTGAAAATCATTATCTGTTTCCAGGCATGCTCGCCCCTTCCTTTGCATAATCGATTAATTTTTCTCACAAGAGACTGCAGCCAGAAAGCTGCGCATTGAACATGGTTTGGGCCACCGACGCAGCCGGATACCGAATCAGGAGTCGGGCCTGCAGCTTCGAGCCCACTCGCCACGCCGTCTAGGAGAATGTCCTTTTCGAATGGGACGACTGGGAAACCCAGGGTCCAGTCAGCGTCTGCCCCTCGTCATCTGAGCCAACAGAAAACGGCGATAGGAATCCCCACGGGCAAGTAGGAACATGGCCGCAACTGGACATGATTTATGGTGCTCCACTCGGAAGTTGAGTACTAGACCGGAGAGTACCATTACGGAAGCCGCTCTGGGCCGACAGCTTCAGGAATGCCCGTTTCGGGAAACCAAGCGGCCAAGCCATGGGACGGCGTCGAAGGGAAACCTACAGTACAGTCATTCTGCCAGCAGGAATACTCGGGGTGCAGCGTTGGTCTCCTTCTCAATGGATTCAGAGGATTTACAGAGTACAGACTGACAATGACAGGGCCAGCAAACTGTATTGACGCAAGGAGTCGGGATAGTCGGCGGTCATCATGGATCATTCTTGGTGTGGCTTCCCGAGGCGGTCGGGTAATGGCGATCTTCTGAACTTTCTTCGAGGCTTAGCCGCCAAAAATCCCAAGATGAGTTAGGATTACCAGAGTACGACAAATTACGACGTGCACATCAGACGATCGAAGTTGGCGTGGGAAAAATCATCACGCTACTATGTGGATTTCTGGAGTCATCCAAGACATCTGTCCAATTGCAGTGGTCTTCCTCGGTTTCGTGGGGAGTGTTCCCTTCGGGGCAACCGTGTCTGACGTCAAGTCTCTTTTTCTTTCCTCTATTCCCGTCGGCTCTTACGCAGATCGTCATTCCCGAGTGGGACCTGGACTGGTTCACGACGACAACTTTAGTCATGCATTTGTATGGTTGGTTTCTGGCCTGATCGTGAGATGTCTTGCTTTCCAGAAGACTTCACCGAACACTGTCAGATGTTGACAATCCTGCCGCTCGCATGAGGACGTAGGAGGCTTTCTCCGTATTCTTGAACCCCTCGGATGTGAGGTTTCAACGAGCAGACCGGATCCACTAAAGGTACATCTGTCAAGGTAGGTAGATAAAGAAACGACTATGCTGATCATACGGCAATACTAAGTGGCAAGGATAAGGTACTTCCATGAGTATCATACGAGAATGCGTAGGTGCCTTCTGATATTCGAGTTACTCTTTCATGCAGCGCATAGAGTCAGCGTGCAACCTTTCTGAAACCATGGGAATGTCCTCGCTGTCAGTGACCGTTTCAGATGCCCGACATAGGCTAATTCTGCTATAGAAATTGGTTTGCCTAAACGGTGATCCGAAGCTTACTGTCCAAGGTTAACCCAGGATACGAGTTTGCCCTACGTACAAGCCCCGTACGACATGCAAAATCACTCAGTCAAGGATTGTTGCCAAGGTGATGATAGGTTTTCGGGTCGTAATTAGCAGCTTCAATCCCGCTAGAGAATCAAGGCCGATCATGAACTGGATTAGTGTTCATCGTGTATTCCACCTGGCAGTTGGCGCTCCTTACTTCCTAGCCACGTTACCCCGGCCCCATCATCTGATCTACAAGGCTTTCACGTTTTCCTCACCCTCTTGCTTCGGTTTGGAGACTGGGGAATGTTCCATCGCATCTCCCCTCACATCAACATCCTGTCAAAAATCCCCGAAACCAAGGCCCACGAGGAAAGCAAGATCGGTTCATGTCACGTGGTCCACTTTACGAGGTCAAAGCAGAAAATACTACTGTATCAGCCTGTCTTGTAAGTCTTGTTTCTCTAAACCGGCGGATCCGACGCTCAAGCTTTCTGGCTGATTTTGGGTGGTTGGCTGGTTGACTGGTCCGCTTGCGGGTCTTGGCCCCATCACTATTCCTGATTCAGCATCGGAAGCCGGTATTGGCTGGAACTGTGAATTCGGAGTTCAAAGTTCACACTTACCGACTTTCTAATTCTAATGCCCTATGCTTTATCTCCCCTATGCTGCAGTGCCTCAGGTGTCAGGTCTCTTTCCCCTCCATTTCTCCTCCAGGTTGATGCCCATGGAGTAAACAATAATATCCCTCTCCTCGGGAGATGTGAATTTAATACATCAAAATCACCGAGTCATGTTTCAGAAATCAGCTGACAATCGCTCTTTCCTTTTTTGTTCAACATCCTCTCATGTACTCCGTATGAGGCAAATCGTCGATGATACTATGATCTACGGTCGCATTGTGGCTGAGATCTAGATTTATATTCAGAGTATATCTTTGACTATCGCCATCACGGAGACGCCGCATTGGGCTTCTCGAAGCTCACCGCTGTCTGATCCTAGTCATGTGGCGTTCCTCTATCGAATTCAGATTAAGTCTATCGGAACTTCTAAGTAGATAGTTGCAACCTTGCGTCTCTCAGAGCCTAAGTTCTGTCCCTGATGTTCTGACTCGTAGTGGCAGATACTTCGCACATGGGCGAGGTTCGTCGCTTTGACTGGATACAATCATGTCTTCACTGACCGATGACACTGAATAATCCAGTCAAGCTTTTGAGATTGCAACGGTATCATATTGAGCTCATCGTTTCCGTAAACCAGAACCGATCTGTCGAGCTTCATCGCTTTCCCCATCCTCACGAGAGGCCCCGGCTGGACTTTGGCATTGCATTCCACAGCATATACTTCCGGCTCGCATATACCAGTCTCGACTCTGGTAACCCAAAAATAGTCAATGTAGAGACGCGTGTGTTTTCGGGCCTTGTCTAAGGAGATAGGAGGTCAGCATATGCGCGTGAATTTCCTTATCGGTCCTTTGAGCGGTTTATTCCAGTCGCACTCTGCCACAGTACATTGAATCTAGATGGCGGTTTATCTCAAGGAGCCTGCTCAGTAGATATATATGGTCTGCCTGATTCTGTCGAGACCCCAGGCGATATTCTCTCGTGTCTCCTACGCCTGGAGGCCTTCATGATCAGCTAATGTGCTTTCGCGGAGCTTTGGTCAGCTGGCACTCAGTTGAATACTGGTATTGCTTTACTCACTCCAGCTTTGAAGGCATCCGTGATTATGAGCTTTTGAAGCCCTGATTTTCTGTGCTGAGGCTCTGCAAAGACACTGCGTTGGGAAGACCATGATGTGGCTTGACTACTCAGCCCTAGGCATGTGCCCTAAAATGAAGTCGGAAATGGTCAAGTTGTGGCGCAGTAGGCTGAATGCAGAATAGCGTGACTGACTAACAGCAGCTGCTCTGGTTGCGGCATCATCATAACCAGCACCCATAACTGGAGCAGAGTTCAAGCAAACAGTGATTGTAGTCATCATCATTAACATCATCCTCATCGTCATTGTATCACAACCCTCATCTTTCTTCCCGGGCTCACCCTACCAGCTCTTCAGCCCAAGGAATGCCTCCTGATCTCAATTCTCTTCCACCATCCCGCTCCCCCTCATCCCCGCGTCCACCACGGACAGTCCCCGCCTCTTCCGAATCTGTGCCAGCGGTGTTCCCTGCAGCATCATCTACCACCATGAACAACAATACTAATGCCACGGACCTGTCCCGTCGGTCCTCACGCGCTTCGCCTCGTACAAGGTTGTCTATTTCAGAACACCGTCGTGCTCCCACAGGTACCAATCCAAACCTAAGCGAGTCCGAAATTCCCTCAGCTGAGCACCGTTCGTCCCTGAGCCATGCATTTCGCACGGCAAGTCCTACGATCGGAGGCAGCCCGGTCTTTGCCACGGGCGACCCGCACCACCAGCGTGCTCCGTCTCTAGGGGAGCTCCACCAGGAATTGGAGCAGGAACAAGAAGCGCAAGTGGTATGATTACCTATGGGATATCCTTAAAAAGGAAAATGGCTATGAATGCTGATTGGGCAATAGAACCGACTGTTGCAGATGATTCGCAATCAACAGGCCCAACTACAACAACTCCAGCAGCAGCAGCAACAATCGGGCACAGCTGTTGAAGATTCCACACCACCGTCGGAACGGTCTATCCCCATAATACCACCCCTTCCTGCAGCGGGTAGCGGTCGAACATCCGCCCAGTTTCCTTCATCCCTGTCCAGCCACCGAGCGTCGCGACCGTCCAGTCAGACTGCCTCTCCCAGTCTTCGGCCGCTACCTTCTTCTTCTCTGCATGGAACGTCGGCCGACTCATCCCGCGGGCCCGAAGGGTTGGACCTGGTAGCAGGCACCAGTGAAACCTCGTCCCGACGTGGTAGCAGGGATGAGGTGGCTTTCTACCAAGCCGAAGCATCCATGCTTAATCGCGAAAACCAGATGCTCCGACAGCGTATACGTGAATTAGGTTTGTCTGCTCTTTTCTCTCCGTCTGTCATCTCTGCCAAGTCTCGGCATCTGTCGTCTCCTGTGTATTCTCCGAGCTGAAGATCAAACGCTAACAAAGCAAAGAACGACATATTAGTGAGTTGACCACCTCTGGTGCCCGACCGGAGCAGAGTGCGCCACCTGCCACACAAGGGGCCGAAACCGCCGATCATCATGCGTCTGCCGGTGTGGGGTCGGCTTCTGAGCCCACGAACAAGTCCTGATGGGGAAACACAAGGCATGGATGCGCTGTCGGCTGTCCGCCCGCTCCTTTGACTTTCAGCTTACACTTTCTCGGCGTGTCTTATGATCCGATTTTTTTTTTTTTTCATTGTCAGAACCGGCGAACTGCCAAATTTGTACGAGGTACTCCGTATTTTTGTTCCTTTCCCGCCGACGTGCATTGA
Organism: Scortechinia acanthostroma; assembly: GCA_011319215.2. Taxonomy (NCBI): domain Eukaryota; kingdom Fungi; phylum Ascomycota; class Sordariomycetes; order Coronophorales; family Scortechiniaceae; genus Scortechinia; species Scortechinia acanthostroma. Next base: position 18,785 of record JAABUG020120298.1, read on the forward strand.
TACCCTGAACTATGATTATCTGTGTATCCATTGGATTATTCGCTGTCACCACTCAATAAAGGGCTCAAATTTCTGCATTCCTTTTCTGCCTACCCATACTGCCTATTGGCGGTTCTTGTGCTTTATTAGGGATATAATTGCCAGGCAGCAGTGTCTGTCCTCGCAGGCAGGCGTCGATCGTTCTAGAGCCTCCTTGGCGACTGCATGCATTATTGTCTTCTATTGCATGCAGAGCGCATACACTGTAATCGCCTGGCTTCTGTAGGCAGCATCCGGAGCACCTGTAAAGAAAGTCGGAATCTCAGATTGCCGATTCCAGCTTGGCGCTACGCGTTCTGTCCTTCAATAGCAGTCTTCTCCTGCTCCCATTCACTAATCGTACCGTCAAATACAAACCTGCAGGCGTCGTTCATCCTAATGACCCATGTCGAACATAGAACATGCCCAACAAACCCTCGGAACCCAAGTCCCCTCCCCTTGCCGAGTGCATCCCTTGGCCTTCGCAGCCTTGGCCTTAACCTCGACCTCGACCTCGACCTCAGCCTTCTAGGCCCCGGCCCAGGCCCAGCAACAACATACGCCACGCGCTCTCGCTCACTCCGTTCCCCCTCTCCAGCCTGATCAGTCAACCTCAACCGACTGCCCGAAAAGACACACAGGAGCCATGGCCTGGCCTCAGCCTCGAGTCTAGTCTAGTCTAGGCCACTGCATGTCGCGGTGCCTTTCGCCCTTGCCGACATCAAGACCTAGAAGGCATGATGCGAGTATTGCGAGATCTGCATGCAGACACGAGTAAATACAGATATAGACAAAGTAAGCTAGACTGCTGTAGAGCTGTAGAGCTGTAAGAGGTGTAGAGCGCTGTTGGAGCCGGGGAAGATGAGTGAATCGTCACCGTCCCCGTCTGCACATTGTTGGGATTACCGATGGTAGCTCGCTGCTGGGTTATGAGCAGTTTGGCGCCGGAACTTGCTTTACTCTAGCATTGGGTTCTTCCATGGGTAGCTGGCAGCTAATTTCAATAATCGATGCTTTACAACTACTCCAAGTGCAGAAGAAAAAAGCATGCCATTTATAGGTATATCTAAGCCTGTACAAGAAATATATAAATTACAGCTTGGCCTTTTCGCTCTCGGCCAGCAGGTCAGGCATCAGCATGTCCCTCAAGTCCGATGCCGCCTCATTGAGGTAGTAGCTCATCCGCTCCGCTCCAAGGCGCTTGCAGACGATGTTGAAGTTGAGGCTGTAGGTCGTTAGCAATGGCACAAAACATAGACAGAAAGCGATAAGACATACCTGTTTTCGTTGATCATATAAGCAATTCCGAATCCGTCGTCGATGACCTGGCTCCATCCGTATCCATTGAAGAACTCCGAGCTCAGCTGGCTGGTCGACAGGTACCACGAGCTGCTGTAGGCGTAGGCGGGATCTTCGAACAGAGCGGGGAGCTTCTCGCCCTCGCGCAGGAGCTTCTTCAATCCGAACAGGTGACGGTCGACACCCAGACCATCGCTGGCCAGGGCGGTGTACTTGGAGTGAGCCGCAAGCGCTGCGCGGAAGAGACGCACGACCTCCTCGCGGGGGACCGAGGGGTCAGCATGGGCCTTGCAAAAAGCCACGCTCTCGTCCGAGACGCTGCGGATGGTCTCAGTACGGCCCTCCTGGAACTTGCGGGTCGAGGCCGACTCGTATGTGGGGCGGTTCTTGCCGTACATCTTGAAGTACGCCAGCTGGATGATCATCTGCACAAAGGCGTCGGGGCTGCACTTGAACTTCTTGATGAGGCCCTTGCCGTATCCCTGGTAGGACTGCACTTTGAGCTCGTGAGCGGCCATTTGCTGGCGGTGCTCCTTGGAGGCCGCGTCGATGGCCTCGAGCACCTCCGAGTTCAGATGGAACTCGATGGGGCGGGGATCGGGCAGGTTGGAGCGCACAGACTTCTCGGAGAGGTCGATCTTGTTGTTGAAAATGAGGTTGTTGAGGTGATCGTTCAGGCGGTGGGTGGGGCTGCCGTCCATCATGCTGTGCTCACCCATGAACCCGGCAGTGCCGTTGTCATTGATGATGAACTGCAAGGGCTTGTCGAACCAGCGGTTGGTGCCATCGCCGTGCCAGTACTGGTGAGCCCGCTCCTCCAGGGTCACGGGGGTGGCGTCGTCGAGGCAGACGACGAAACCGCTGGACTCGATGTCGCGCAGAGCCTGCTCGTTGGCGGGGCTGGCTGCCAGCAGCTTCTTCCGAGCATCGGCCCACAGGTCACGGTTGGCGACAGTCAGAACGCCGACGGGGGGAGCACGCTGCGCGATCTGATAGATGCGCTCAAACTGCTTCTCCAGCTCGGAGACGTTGAGACGCTCCCCGTTGACAACAAGGGGCACCTTGAAGAACTGGTTCTTGCGCACAACCACAATGTGCTCGTTCTCCTTGGCAGGATACTTCTGGGGGTAGTCGGCGCCCTCGGCGGGAATACGGCAGCAGTTAAACATGTACTGGTATGAGCTCATGGCGATGGGCAGCTTGCGCATGTACTCGGGCTCCAAGGAGCCATCGTCTACCTGGCGCTTGAACTCGAGAGCAGCGGTAGTGATGGACGCCGCACGCTTGACTGGGTTCCGCCGGGCCCGGTCGTCCCTGTATGAGTAGAAGTAGGAGACGTAGGGAATGACGGGGTCCCGGTAGCCCAGGTAGGCGGCGTGGTTCCACCATTCCGTGAGCCAGTTCTTGATCTTTGGGTCGGCCGCGCGGGCCAGTAGTCTTTCCTGCAGAGGCTGACCCTCACCACCGGGACGGATAAAGGCCTCAACGGCCTTCTTGGTGCGCTCGTACTCGGCCTCGGATACTACGGCGTGGACGGATTTCAGGTAACGGCGGGCGGTTTCTTCTAATGGGGGGACCGGCAAGCGGGGGAGTGATTCTTCAAATCGGAGCATCTTGCCCTTGGACAGATCTTCTACGTATCCTGCGACAAGTCAGTTCTACCCAGGCAAGGTTGAAAAAGGTGCGCATGTGATCACTCACCCTCGGGGACTGAGGAAGCCTTGCGACGAGGAGCCATGATGGAAGCCTGCCGGACACTCAATTAGCATCTCCACGGGAAGAAGTCGCTTTCCACGGTATTCGTGAGTCTTACTGCAGAAGAGCGCGCAAGGAGAGAGTTTGTAGGAGCAAGACGAGGCCGTGTGAAAGTGGTGGAGAGCCGGCTTCGAGCAGAAGCCGTGAACATCCCTCTGACTGTGAGTGATATAGATGGGAAAAGAAGGACGGTCGAGGAAAAGGGTATATTTGAGGAGCAAAAAGAGAGAATATCAAATTACGACAAAGACAGAAGACGCGAGGAAGAAGCTAGAAGTTAAGACAGGAGCAGCCAACAGAGAGAGACACTCGAAAGTTGCCTCGGCTGGATGGAATCTCGTCTCAGCCGACCGGTGGGTAACATATTACATGTATTTCATCTTGAGTACGGTATTATCCGTCACCAAAACCGGTTGGCATGTCATCATATGGCCAACCTGCACCAGAAAAAGCGCGTGTGACCCACGGAGTCTGCCGCAGATACAGTAGTACATACAAGGGGGTTAACTTACCTCGTCCCATCGGCTAACGGAGCACGGAGGCCTGCGTGGTCGCCTTTGGTACTGCTATCTCAATAATACGTGACAAAGTCCGTCAGGTAACCCCAGACTCTCATGAGCCTCGGCCCGTTGCGGTGGAAGTTGGCCGGCTGGAGCGGATAATGGCCGAATCGGAGTGACCAGACAAAGTGTCCAGTGGCAGATGATCCTCGAGGCTAATTAGGGAGCTATATCTATCTATGACCTTCATTGCCGGTGAAATACTTAGCTATCGGAGCACTCCAATGGCCGTGCCGCCCGACACCCGATCCAGGGTGGAATACGTAATGCGGGGGAAGCTGCCTGTCTTTACGGGTCGTATCATGGCTCTAAATACAGTACCAGCTTTACCTCTTGGTACACTGTCAAAGACATAAATAGCACTGGATATGCGTGTCACTCCAACATCATCGGCAAAGTCAACTGTGAACTGCACCAAAGGTTCAATGTCTGACTTGCCTCTTCTCTCTCCTTGCAGGCGCTATTCACAATTAAGTTCCCTTCATCCGTCCCGGTGATCCGGCCTGTCAGATACATCTAGCTGTGGCCAATTGAAATGGCTGAATTAACAGGATGAATTGAACATTAGCACGCTGGATCATGTCTGAAGACCAAAGATCTCGCAATCAGGCGATGATTATGTGATTGCAGTTCACCAATTGGAACTAGAAATAAAAAGTAACATTGTCAAGGAACACTACTCCGCGCCTCGCTGGTAGACGAAAGACAAAAAGGGAAAGTAAAGTAACCACAAGATGAAAATCCCCGTAATAGCTCCACCGAAAAATCCATCAAAAGAAATATCTGGCAGTATGGCGAATTCCGATCTCATGGAAGATTCAAGACACTGTCTGAACCGGCGCAGACGCTTCTGGCTTATCCATTGCCGCAGTTTTGCGCCGCGGCACTTGAATGCCACTACGAAGCTGGTCCAGCTTGATCACTCCTGGCCCCGTGCAAATTCGTCCCGACTGCATCAGATTGCGCAGTCGCTTTCGTCGAGCCTCGCCGCCGCGTTCCTCGCCGCGACCAACACCCTCATCAACCCACTCTACGCGGAGCACTTTAAAGCTCATGCCATCGTGGTTGCCATCCCATGACCGAGACTTGAGTCCGAAGAGGACGCTGGATTCATATCGCTCCAGCTTCGGCAGAATCAGGAGCGTGATGTGGAGATCCTTGTCTGTTGGAGGTACCGGCGGAATCCGTGGTCGCTCTCCTGTCAGGCCCATATCCTCCGCCGTCTTTGGCGCGTGTTGATATGCATCACGGATCTCGAGGTCAAGCATGTCCGCGTCAATCTCTTCACCCCAAGCACCGCGGAAGAATCCAGAATGTATGGCTGCCGCCACCGGGTCCGAATCATCCGTATAGATGCCTGTGCCCCAGAGGGCGCGCCGCGCGCATATTTCCTCGCGGTGGCCCGTGTCGATACGGAATCGAGGCACACGAATGGTAAATGTGCAATTTTCCTTGCCTTCGAATCGGGGGATCGGCAGCGGAGTGGTGGTGTAGCCGAATTTGGCGCTCTCCAAGGTAGCTTTCTCTGACGGAATATCAATGCGTGGACTATACAGGGTGGACCCAAGATGATGCCGCGGAAGATGGGCTACACTCGAGACAACAGGTTCAATTGTAACCACAGTGCGAGGTTCGCGCATCGGTGACATTGCTGCCGGGTTCGCTGTGGAGGCTGTGAGACGTGATGTATGGTGGTGATGGTGATGGTGGTGATGGTGATGATGCCCAATCGCCGTCCCGGACGCTGCAACTTCTGCGGGTGTGGATGTGCGGTTGAAGAAATTCATTGAGGAGGCCGGCCGATGGGATGCACTCGAAGCGGCAGCATTATCATCTTCAGGCTTGAGGCGGTGGTGATGGTGGCTGCTGGGAACGTTAGATCAGATGAAGAAGTAGATAGCCATGAGACTAGAAGGGATTAGCACTTACTGATGATGGTGGTGATGAACATGACGACCGCGCCTGCTAATTGCGGATGCACCGAGACGATCTGCACCAGGCTCACTATCCGCCTTGCTTTCCTCATCCCGTGATTTTCGAGGACGCTTGCCCGTAGTGGATGCAGGCCGATTGGTTTTAGAATCATCCAGGGTCGCGTCACTGTTGGTTGAACGACCGGCAATGCTATCGCGCTTGAAGGGACTGACGGTCATCGGTGTGGAGGGCCCACTGCCTGCAGTAGCAGCAGTGACGCCGCCAACACCACTTCCAATACCCGAGAAAACGCGGCCCAATTCACTCTTGATGCCAGCTTCACCGGCGGGGCCAAGGATCTGAGCCTGCGCTCCTTGTACGGCTTGAGGTAATGGCGACGCACGGCCCCCGCGTTTGGCGTCAAGCCCGACGCCGAGCAGGTTTCGATGGTGTAGGAGCTCATCACTCCCCTTTCGGCGCTGATCGTCGGATGAGGCAGAGTGGATCAGGGACGGCGGCCCTCCTGACGGTGCCGAGCTGAACAGCCGGGGTTCCGTCTGAAGCTTGTTCAAGTAGGATTGCTGTTCATTCGATGGGGCCGGCTGGTTCTGGCGGGGCTGCATGGACAAAGATGGCTGCCGCGAACCCCCCGGCTGTAATCCGAGAGACTTGGTATAGCTCTGAATGGCACCAAACCCGAATGCGGAGCCTGGCTCTGGAGCCGGGAAGCGCTTGGCTTCCGGCGAGGGCGGTTGGGAACGACTGAGATCCCATGCAGACGCACCGGAATGGCGAGTTCCCGCGGCGTCGCGATCGCCGTAATGAGGGCCATATCGAGACTGAGCATTAGAGGCTTTCGATTCAGCTTCATGAGCAGCCGCCCGCTCCCTGTCGCGATGCGCCTGCTCCTCCGCGAGCCGTTCGGGACCTGGGGGACCTTGCGATACACTACCGGCGCCTGATCTATAAGGACGGCCGGGCTGGTTCTTGGAGAAGGATTTTTCGGGAGTTTTTGACCGACCGAACATCGGGTAATCGAGCGCTGGACGCGACAGTGGACTATAACCTGCCGATCGCGTCGAACGCTCGAGATGTTGCGGCTGGCTGTTGGGACGAGGGACGGGTCCGTTGAAGCTCAAGCGGCGCGATTCATGGTATGGCTCTGTAGGTGCAGACTGAAATTGGGGCGACGCGTGAGAAGAGCTAGGCTTGTCTGGAAACTGCGTCGGGGGTTGGCCTCGCGATAGGCCTGCAAACTTGGATTGGGCGGACGGTGGAGCGCTACCATATGGGCCGGAGGATACAGGCGCGCGAGAGTATATCGAAGCCGAGCCTACATCCCGGGCTGGTCGGTCAGCGTCCGAGCCTAGCATGGAAGATATCGACATGCTGCTCCCAGGACGATGATGAGCCAGGTTGTTGGGAGGCTCACGAGACATGAAGGGAGCAGGCAGCGCTGAATTTCCCGACTGGCCCCGTGATGCATAATGCTGTGGCGGAGAAGGGGGTGGCATTCGACGAGTTCCTAAGGCACTGGAAGACGGATCTTGCAGACCTGTTCAGGCGCGATCAGTTAGCAAAGCGCGTAATCCTAGGGGAGAAACACATGATGTGATGGGTGAAAGACGGAGAAAGATATGCATGTAAAGATAATCAAAAGCAATGATGAAACTTGATCCATCGCAGGCTGTTGTTTGGCGAACGCACCAGCAAATACGGGACTACCACTGCTGCCCAAAGACCTCCGACGACCCTGATCGTGCGACCGGGGAGGATTCATGTCGCACGCAAAGGAAAAAGGTAGACAATGAAGTGAGATGAGATGCACAGTATGAGACAGAAAGAGGATTAAATCGGCAATATGATGACGCGCGATCAAGGAAGGAAGAGGAAGGGGAGAATTTAGAGAATGGGGATAGATAGCCGATGGGGACAATGATGGAAGTTCCATAATCACAAAACGCACTGGGGCGGTTGAACCCGTGACTCTGGGCCTGGATGTAGCTCGACTAGCGCTAGTCCAGGTCAGGCAAGGGGGTCCTGGACAAGATCACTATT